>PVJA010006648.1:0-55469 GCA_004027025.1 Myocastor coypus | reverse complement strand
ATCTGGCAGAAGGCTCACTACTACTTTAAGAAAGTGTTTCCCCTTGGACCGGTTCCACTGACCATAAGTGATCGTGATATGGAAGGGCAGAGACAAGAGACCATCTCCCCGCTGGAGAATTAGGGGTCTTGCACTCTTATTCTCCCCTCTCAAAGTAACAAATGTGATCCTGGACAGCCGGAAAGGCTTCTCTGCCTCAGATTCTTTTTCTTTAAAATGGCCACAATATAATTGCCTGTCCTACCTAACCCTTCTCTAAAACAAATAATACACAAAAGTTAATCCTAATCTTCTATGTAAAATATTCACCATTCTCTTAAAAAAACAACAAACTTTTCTCAGTAAATCCATATCACTTTCTTAGCTGCCTTGGGCTCACACACCATAGACCTAGTTACTCTATATATGCTGTTGCATACGTAATTGTCCTAATATACTCCTCCCTCACAACTTACCATATGTTTGGTCTTGAAAAATCATGGCCTAAATACAATTCTAAGAGGTTTTGAAAGCTGGGCATGGTGGTGCACATCTATAATTCCAACACTTGGGAGGCTGAGGCAGGAAGACTGCCCTAAGTGACAAGCCAGCCTGGGCTACACAGTAAGTTCAAGGTTGAACTGCATAGTGAGACCTTATCTCTAAAAATAAAAAACAAAAGTAAAAAACAATAAAATCATGTCACTATCCTTTCAAAACGGACTACCTATTTTCTTTGTAGCGCCCTGGAATGTGTTGAAAATACTCAATGAACTAGTCAAGAAATAAGATGTTGTTATCCTAAATATTAACTTTTGATGTCTTCAGGAAGAAAAAAGTATTTTTGATGTTTGGAATGGTGGTAGGAGCCAGGTGAGGTAGCTCCTACCAGGTAGCACCCAGCTACTCAGGAAGTGGAGGCAGGAAAAGGGCAAAATGGCAGCCAGTGTGGGCAACTGAGGAACTTATCTCAAGATCAGTAGAGAGAGCTACACATGTAGCTCAGCAGTATAGCACTTTCCTGCCATGGGTGAGGCCCTATGTTCATCCTCATTGCCAGAGATAAGTAAGTAGAGACAGACAGACAGACAGACACAGACAGACAGACAGACAGGCAGGCAGGCAGGCAGGCAGGCAGAGACAGACAGACAGAGACAGACAGACAGACAGAGACAGGCAGACAGAGACAGACAGACAGACATACAGACAGACAGACAGACAGACAGACAGAAAATAATATAGGTAGCAAATGAAAAGTGGAATCTGGGGTCAATAAGTGACTATAATTCCGTGAGAAGAAGGGTACTACTACTGCACTATTCAAAACATCTTGGAGGTCAAATCTTTTTACCTGATTCTACCGAGCACTTATCAAAAGGGAAGGAACTCATGTGATGGTTTGACTCACAAGCCGAATGAGCCATGGTGTTTTCTTAAATTGCTTTTAGTTCTTTCCCCATTATATAACCTTAATTTTCCATGGCAGACACCTGCATTACTCAGGCCAGAGGATCTGGAAAAAAATCATCAGATCCCTTGAAGGCAAAGTTAGCTGTTACCAGACATCAAACTGGTGTTCTGGAGCAGAAGCAAGAACTTTAGAGAACTGGTACCAAGCACTGAGGTATTATGGGAGTGATGAGGTCTTCAGTACTACTAAATGAAACCTGTCTACCTCAGTGAGTCAGTATTTTCCAAATGACTAATGCGTGATGTGAAAAATCATGCATCAGTAAAACACCCACTGGCAGCTCAAACAGGCAAGTGGATTTTAACCCACTGATTAAAACAAAACACATCAGCTCAGTGGTAAAACTTCAAAGTCCACGTTGCAAAAGCCACTAGGAGATGACACCTGGTAAGTCTTGATGCAGTATCACACAACAGCCACAATGACCTGAAAATTATTATTGAAATATTCCTCTCTTGTCTACTTCACACCACGTCAGACGTTCTATATGCATTTCAGCTACAAGTACGTACTAGAACAGACAGAACACAGGAGATATGAGACTCTCTCTGTCTTACAGTAACCCAATTATCAAAAGGATTTGAAAAAATACACAAAAATGCCAGTCTTCTCATTAAAGTATTCACTGCTTTTGGAAAATTACTGTTTTATAAAAATATTATCTATGTTATCCTATATTATATTTGTTATTTTAAATGAATATATGTATATTCATTTATTACCTAAATGAATATTTTATACTTTTCTTAGTTTTAAATACTAATGGGACAAAGACCAGTGTTTAAAACCCACGTACATAAAAGATCTTTGAGATCCTCAACAACATTTAAGAAGGTACAAGGAAAGGGAGTGATGACATGCAACGCTAATCTCAGTACCCCGAGGCTGGGGCAGGAGGATCATGAGTTCAGAGCAAGTTCAAGGCCAGCACGTAGTACACCCCGAGAAGGAGATAAAGGAATCCTGGAACAAAAGGGTTTTGAGGTCTGCTGCTCTCATCCATGAGGGATAAGAAAAGAGAGAAGAAACAAAGTGGATACGAAGGCTAAAGAATTAAAGAAAAACCTAATAATACATTGTTAAATTTTAAGATTACAGAATGCTGTATAAATTACTTAATAGAACAGACAAATTGCTCTAGGGCTGCTGGTGAGTAATATTTGGCAAAAAAAGTAACTGTTGTGTAACTAAATTAAAAAAATATGAGCACACAAGGGTACTTGCAGTAGAAAGAGAACATGAATGCAATATCATCTCAAAGCAGTATCAACCTGCTCTGGAAAATGATCATTTCTGAAGGGTAAGAGGGAATTATCAAGGGCTGGGGAAGATACCTCCATGGTCTAAACGCCAGCCTGGCAAGCACAAGGACTCAGGTTCGATCCCTGGCACAACTTGCCATGCCGGCCAACAAAACTGGGTGTGGTTGTGCAGCCTATAATCCCAGCTCTGGGAGGCTGAAATAGAGGAGGATCGCCATGAGACCAAGCTGTGTAGTGAGACCTTGCACCAAATAAATAAATAAAAGATTTTTTTTTTAAACAAGGAAAGAGCTGGGCGTGGTGGCACACACCTGTAATCCCAGCACTTGGGAGGCTAAGGCAGGAGGATCTGTGCAAGTTCGAGACCAGTCTACGCTACAAAAGTAAGCTCAAGGCCAGCCTGAACTGCATAGCCAGACCCTGTCTCAAAAAAAAAAAAAAAAAAAAAAAAAAAAAAAAAAAAAAAAAAAAAAAAAAAAAAAAAAAAAAAAAAAAAAAAAAAAAAAAAAAAAAAAAAAAAGGAAAGCATGAAATATAATCTTGAAGTGGTTGGGTATATTTCAGTGGCATAGTGCCTGCCTGGCCAGCATGAGGTCCTGAGTTTGATTCCTGGTACCTGCAAAAAAGAACGTGACTTCAAGGCCATGACAGAAAGATTAATAGGGAAAATGTTTGTTCATGTGTCTTAGAAAATATGGAGAAGAAAGCATGCTTACAAGACAGATTAAGTTTTAGATAGATTACACCACAGAGACATTCAAACAAGGAATCCTAGCAGACAGTTGCAAACAGGAAACCTAAATTCAAGAGTCGCACTACTTCTTTGCACGTTTGCAACAGATTGGGCAAGTATGACTGTTGAAGAAAGCATGATTCAGGCAAGAAAGGCAATTTCTTGCTCTGCTAACACTAAGCCCTGCATGTCTCCAAGAGGCTCAGTCTTCATACTGAATCCTTTCCTATGTTTAATACTATGTCTGTCTTACAAGAATTGATTTTATAAAGCGTGAAGTTCAAGAGACAACAAACTGATTTAAAAATAGCACACTGCATGGCTATTTAATGATACCCATTCACATACTTAAATTCACAATTGTCCTAAATTTTTATTCACATCATGCTTCTCAAAAAACACATCTACCAGTGACACACAGGGATGAGTACCACTTTTCTAAAATGCTTTGGACTCAAGGGCTTGGGATTTCTGATGTTTTTAGACTTCAGAATTTTTGCCCCCAGGAAATGAATTATTTGGGTAATGGGACTCAAGTCCCAACACAAAATTCACTTCTGTTTTATTTACTGCCCATAGGCAAAGCTAAAAGGAAATTCTACAGAGTATTCTCAGCATGCATGAGTTTTTATTATGACTCGTTCATGAGGGCAGCTGTGGCATTTGCCATACTTGATGTCCTGTTGGTGCTCCCAAAACTGCAAACTTTGGAGAGCTTCAGATTTCAGATTTTCATTTTAGAGATAACGAACAGGCACCCTTAGCAACCACATTGCAATCGGGTTTTCTTTGCCCATAATTACGCTACCTCTCGGTCGAGCTGAGACGAAGTAGTGGTGATCACACCCGTGGATGGATGCATAGTAAAAAGCGTGGGTCGCGACGGCTGCTGCTCCAGGATTGAGTACCGAAGGCGCGTGTGCAGCGTGTCGGGCTCGTCATTGTCAGTCGCACAGACCTGTCCCACAGTAGTGCCTAGAGTGGAAAAGAACGTGTTTAACTTCCAAAGCTTTTCCATGCTTAGCTCTCCCTGACTCCCCACATCCCTACTTAGCCCCCAAAGTTCTGGACCACTTTACTTACAGTAGGGTCATTGCTTCCTAGGTTGACTGAACTCTACATCAAGTATCACTTCCTTTAACTATCCTAGGGCTTTGACATATTGGAATATGGGCATCCCATTTGCTTTTACTGAAAGTAGTGTATAATTTGCCAGTGTTGATGTTCTGCCTCTGTGAGCTTGGTAGTTCTAAACTAAAACATTCTAATTATTCTTTAGCTTCTATTTGCAAGTCTGTACTTCCAGCCACAAGAGTTTGTTTTCCCTAAAAATTACTGGTTCAGTTAGGGGTTTAAATTATTGTTATTTATTTAGTAGAGACTACAGGATCTCACTACACAGGTTGGACTCATAGTGATTCTCCTGTTTTTATCCTCCCAAACACTGAGATTATAGGTGTGTGCCAACACAATCAGTCTCAGTCACCATCTCCGGGCACCACAGGGGCGGGGCTAGCACAGCATGCTGTCACTACACCTGCCTAAGCAGGTGCTTTAGTCTGCTGAGCTATGTGGCCAGCCCTTGGCTAGGCATTTTTTCAAAAAGTCTCAAAACTCACATTCCGATTTGCAGCTAAAATGGACTGATTGAACCAGACTGGGGAAACATTTGTATCATTCTAAACTACCTTTATAATAATCATTCTCAGGATACTGTCGTTTATTTGTTGAATCACTACAGGACGTCAGAGGCTATCTTCGAAGGTAAGTCCCTAATCACTAAAGGCTTCCTTTGTTACAGCATGTGCTTTTAACAGAATGTATTTTCTCTCACAGGAAGACAAGTAAGATCTCTTTTTGAGGTACTGGGCTTGGCATTCTATATGTACTGTACACCATCAACGTTCATAATAATCTGACACATCGATAACCCAGTTTACAGATGAAGAAACTAAAGACGGTAGAACAAGGTGACTTGCCCAAGGTCACACAGCTAGGGAAAAGCTGACTTCATTGTGTCTGTGTCCCTGGTTCTCACTGTGCTTACTGCCGAGTTTTATGATCTTTCTAGTGGCTTTAGTGAAATTCACTTCATTTGTTCAAGCGCAATTGAGTAGACATATACTGTTCAAACAGGTACTCACCAACTTTGGAATTTTCAAGAACTGTGAAAGTGTATGTTGTTTCTGTAAAAATTGGGTAGTTATCATTTTCATCCTCTACTTTGATTAGCAGTGACAGCGGAAGTTCTGGTGTGTACCCATCCGGAGTTGTTGCAAAGGCAACCAGCTGGGAAGAACGTAAATCGGAAGAAAGAGAGAAAAAAAAAATTGGCTTTCAAAATAAAATAGAATCCATAAGTTAAGTGAAACAAATCTGGCACACAAGGTTAAATAGCACACACGTTTTTCTTATATGAGCAACCCAAACTATGAATAAATTAAAGGGCAAAGTAAAAGATGGATGACAGCAAACCCAGAGATGGACCTTTTGCAAGTGGGATGGAGACCAGGAAATGGAGCAAAGGAACAGCAGAGGACATAAAAAGAAGGTGCATTATGGGCATGAACCAACTCCTCACAAAGAGTGCAGCCATCATGCACTGTAATCATGCAATAATAAACATAAAAATTAAGGAACAGTTACAACCCAGACTTGCTTAGGCTCTAGTTTGGAGACTGATCAGAGCAGCATAATACTATGTTTCTACTTTGGCCTGTGGGCATAACTAATGCCCAAAGAAGTAGTTAATTTCATGGTATAGGTTAACACTTTAAGTTTATTTAAGACTATAACACAGATGATCTTAATTTCTTCGTCATTGCCAAATTTTCCTAAATGTAATTTTTTTATTACTAATTCTCTGAAAAACATATGGAGATGGTTTCGTTTTGCTTGAATTTCTGAGGCACCATTTTTAAACAGGATTTTCAGGATCTTTCTTCACTTAGATTCCTCAGGATTACAAATCATCCAGATTCAGTTAACTGAGATATTATCCTAGTTCCTACTAATATTGTAGGCACATCAGTGGTTGTTAATAAGTTCCTAAGAATCCCTTATTTTAAAAAGCAGGAGTTAGAAATATAACAAATGAATAGCTGTAAATCTTATATAAATTATTTATTTTATGATAAAAAAAATTCAATTTTAATTTGCCTTATGAAAGCAGAACACTGTAGATGCCTGGAAAGTCATGTTGTAGTCCTAACCCTGAATACTTAAGTCAAACCTTCTACCTCCTTTTGGATAATTTGATCTCCTGATGGCATATTAATTCATCCAAAATAGATATGAAATATTTAAAACTGAATTCAGTGTGGCAATCCAGTCCTCCTTGGACACCACAACTGCTTGAGGTCAGCAGGGCAAGCTCCTACACATGAGCTTACCCCAATGTGGGAGTTCGCTGGATGATGAGACAACTCAACAGCTTCCAGGCACTGCCCATACATATACCTTACCTGTTCACCGTCAGTTGACCTTGGCTCATTGCAAAGATAGCTAAGCTTAGGCAACTTCTTTTTTTTTTTTTTTCTTTCACGAATTTAGGACCCGGTCTACAGGGTCTATAGGTTGTACAGGGCCTCACTACATAGATTGGACTCATAGTGATTCTTCTGTTTTCAGCCTCCTAAGTGCTAGAATTATAGGTATGCACCACAATGCACAGTCTCAATCACCCAGTCTTGGCATGCCAACGATCAAACCCTGGCTGCATGGGCTTTAGTCCCTTGAGCTATCTGGTTGGCCTTTTTGCATGTGTTTGTGCAATTTCTGAACCTTGCTCATACCCTGCAGTATCTCCAGACCATCAATAGGCTCCCATACCTCTGTCCTACCAGCTAAATAACTGCCCTTCAAAATGACACTCCTTATTGCTTTTGCACAAAAGCAAATACCAGTAACAATCCACTAGAAACTAACATTATTTATTCTGTAACAATTTTTTTTTTACTTCATTCAGTTCAGTGCTGTGCTATTAGATGTTGCCAAAGCATCAGTGACAACCTAAGAAATTAAATAAAAAGGGAAGTGCATGAAGAAGGAGGCACAAAACTGTCACAATGACTAACACAAAATACAAGCTTTAGATGATACCTGAAAAGACTCATACTGCTCACGATCTACCGGGCCTCTACAGTACAAGTTTCCAGTATCTCTCTCCACATAAAATAAATTTCGAGGTTCTTTGTCAACTCCAGGCCCGCTGATGGAATAGTATATGGTGTAGTTTTGGGCTGTGTCAGATTGGATCTAAGGAGTAAATATTACAAGCAGGAGGCAAATTATTTCATCAGAACTTTCAACAGTATATTTATACAATCATATCTTAATTTTTATAACAACAAATCATCCTCTGATTTATTTTTATGTATAAATAAAAAATCAATAAAATAAGGAAGCCTCATAAAATTTCAAAAGCAAAACATGAGCAAAATAATGTGGCAGCATTTGTTTTCCAGGAGAACTAAGAAACAGCTTAAAAGCCAAGTGATGTTTGAACCAAGCATGTATAATGTTTTACTATATCAGAAAATAATTATTCTGAGCATGAAAAATTACTGTCACTTTTTAAACAATATTTTAGTTATATATATGACAAAATATTTAAGAAATTGGATTGAAAGTTGTACTATCTGCCAGGTCAAAATTTGGAAAGCAATTTTCTTAGAAACTTTAATTATTCTTCAGCTTTGCCCTCTAATATATGAGCTAAATTTAAAAATTATACATATATATATATATATGAAACAAAATGGAATAGCACCCTGGAAAGGGTGAGATCTTAGTTCTTGATTCAGAAAGCAAGTTTCTTTCCTTTTTTTTTTTTTTTGTGGAACCGGGGATTGAACTCAGGACCTGTACTTGCCAGGCAGGCACTTGTGCCCCTGAGCTATCTCCCTGGCCCCAAGAAAGCAAATTTCTCACAAGCTTTTTTCCTTCTTTCAGGAGGATTTTGACCATCACAAGGTCAGGATGACTAACACAATTATTTCTTAACCATTTCTTTCTTAACTTTAGCTGGCTCTTCCTGCACTAGGTGCGTCAGTGGGCTATAAAGAAAGATTCTGTCTCCACATTTCAAGAACTGAGGGAAAAGAAACCTAAGTCTGACACTAATAACAGTGGCCGGAGAATAGGAGAAGGCAGAAAGATTCCTGGGGGTTTCCACAAACATCAAACAAAGAGAAGGAAAATGGGGATGTGGTTTAAGAAACAGAGGTGGAAAGAGGCAACAGAAAGGCATGCACGTGCTCAGCCTTTGAGGCATCTGTAGCTCCATCTTTTATTATAAAAGATATTTTTGGATTTTTAAGGCTATGCCTACATTGTATGATATTCTTGTTGATTAAGCGAAATGGAGAATGCTATAGTTTTATAGTACTGGGATATGCATGGATGGGCTTTGCATGAGTAAAGCTGAAAAAAAAAGTAAACACACAGATAAGGAAATACATTTCTAATGGTATGTCGGAAAGTCTGATACACGCTTCCACTCACTCGTACTGTTACATAACTTTTTGCACAATACTAGAGGTTGAATCCAGGAAGTACAGAACTACACACCTCCAGCATATACATATACATATATATATATATATATATATATATATATATATATATATATATGCCTGTCCTTGAACTTGGCAGTCCTCCTGCTCCAGAGTCCCACTAGCTGGGACCACAGGTATGAGACACTGAGCTGCAAGGCTTTGGAAGTGTGTTTGGGGTGGAGTACTGGTTAACGAGCCCTGGACATCAAGTAGGCCAGGCAAACACTGCCACGGAGCTATACCTCTCTAACCCTTACACAGCTGTACTTAAACAAATGCTTATCATTTCTTAAAAAGATAGACAAGATAGACTCAGCGAGCAGGAGGAAAACTCACTGCACCTGTTCAAGGAACAGAGGGAACGGCCCCATATAATTCTCGAGCATCGAGCAAGGAATGGGAGCCCATCTTCTCTTGGTACGTCTCAGAAGCTTTTCTGTAGAGCGTTTTTCTTCTTGTACCTTAGGAGACAGACAAAACAAAATAAATAATAAAGTTAATGAGTGTTTTCAAATACTAGAACTTTATTATATATTTTTCTTCATGAAGATTAGCTGGAGATGCATAAGGCCACAGTGGTACATTAAAAAAAAAAAGTCAACAATGCAAAAAGATAATGAAGAAATCACAGCCTTAGTTGCTTTCACAATAACTGTCTTGAAGAAAATAACTGGTGGAAACACAGAAGAAAGAGAGATGGGACTGGATGCCTAGAAACAAAACAGAAAAGATTACTATTGCCCCACAGCCATGCAAAAACAGGAGAGAAGTGATGTACACAGAAAATAAATGTATGATCCACAATCAGCAGAAGCATCTTCAACTCACCAACAATTAAGCAGAGCCAAGGACCAACAAAGAGATCTGTGTTAGAAGGAGGAGAGAAATACAGTGACCACCTTTAAAATACTGTCGCAAGGAAAGGTCAGTGGCCAACGGAAGTCAGTTTCCTCTTGGGTATCACACTGCAGTAGGCACTTGTGTGGCCCACACCTCCCCTACAACAGTTATCTACTGGCTAAGACTATAAGTAATGCTAAGACAGATGAGAAAAACATTTGTCTACAGATAGAGTTTCAAAAATAGTTTTTGGAAACCCAAGCTATAGGAAAGACCAGCAAGTGTTTCTTTGTATCTAATCTCAAATTCTCAGCCTATAATCATATCCCATTTTCTCTTTTTATGTATCAGATGAAAAGGAATAGCGACCCAAAATAATCCATGTTACCCAACCCTTTTCCTCTTAAACACTGATAAACCACTATATGGTTTTCATTTTTCTTCAAAAGAAACTGTTTCGTATCTTTCCTGATTCCACATCTTGCCTGGCAATGTTAGACAAACCTTAAGAAGAGACAGCTTTATAGTTTACCCATGTGGTTCTCATACCTTTATTTGAGACTCTAAAAAGATAGAAATTGTCTTTTCTTCTTGGCTTTCTGTGTTGAGAAGCAATACGATAAACTCTCTCTTCTGTGAGGATAAAAGAACAGCTTTCGTGGTGTAGACTGATCCATCCTCTAGAACTTGGAAATCAGGGTCACTTGAATGAATCAGATTTGCAGATCGAAAGCACTCCTCCAAGTTGACTGCAGAAAACATACACAGCAGTTAGTTGCAAGAGGAAACATAGCAGTCTTGATTGAATACTAATGTACTAACGTGGGGAGACTCCAAATGCTCAAATGCCACAATTTATAATTTATAATATCTATCTACAAATATCTACAAATTTATCATTCTTAAAAAGACATTTTATTAAGCCGGGCGTGGTGGCTCATGCCTGTAATCCCAGCACTCGGGAGGCTGAGGCAGAAGGATCGGTGCAAGTTCGAGACCAGCCTGGGCTACAAAAGTGAGCTCAAGGCCAGCCTCAACTGCATAGCGAGAACCTGTCTCAAAAAGACAAAAAATAAAATAAAATAAAAAGACATTTTAAATTGAGGTTAAATTGTGCTTAAAGACACGTATCACTTCTAAGGCTTATAAAGTCATCTTTTAACATCATTTTAAAGAAGATACTTGACAAATAAAAGCACATGAACTTCCATGTTTGAATATGTAAACCAAAGCCAGCCAGGGATTTTCTTTATCAAATGAAATTAGCTACAGAGTAAAACATAAGAAAACTGAAAAACAGAACCTGGCTGATCTAAACTGGTAGCTACTAAACTAAAATATTACTAGACTCACTGTATCTGTAAAATGTTCTTTTTCTAGACCCTCACTGGTTTGATCTTCCCTTATATAATTGAGTTATATAAAAAATTATTTGACAAAAACAACAATATGTAAAAGTGAACTCTAATAAATCCACAGTGCCTTTAAATTCAAGAAGTAACTTAATAGTGTTTCTCAATTTCTTAGAAGTATGCATAGACCGCAACCTTCAACAAATGTAAATATTAAAAATCACTTCATCATTCAAACAAGATCTTTTTGTTCATGCTTTACAACCATATTTTGCACTAAAGAACAATTATGAGTTTATTATAATCATCTTACTTTGTATTAAAATAATAATATAACTTATTAAGTTTAACTGTCCCAAACAAGTTATTCTAAAAATGACACTGAATTTTAATAGTTGATATCCAGTTAGGGCTGACAGATACTCCAGAAGTTTCTTACCTCTACCAATGAATTTCTCAGCCTCCAGCTTGGAAGGAACATACAGTACCACTGGTTTACAGGCATCACAGGCAAATGTTAAGATCTGAAATAAGTGCATTTGGAATTATATACATTTGTACAAATTTGTATGAATTTAATATAAATTTATGTTCAATCCATTGATATGATTAGCAAGTAAACTAACAATATAGAGAGGAGTAAGGAATCAGGAAAAACAAATCAAAGCCACAATAAAACAATAAATGAAAAGCGATAGCTTTTTCCTCACTAAGCTTATAAACTCAGAGGACTCTTGCCCTCTTCAGCTTTGCTTCCTAGTCTGTGAGAACAATTGGATAACAACCTCACTGAGTAACCTTGTGGGTATAGCAAGGATCCAGCACCCACCTGTGGGAGAGTGCTGCAAACTGTGAGAAGATAGAACATGGAAAGACCAACGAGAAAGAAAAATAAATTTTATAAGCCTCGAATTATCAGTTTTTCCCTCTAACTGTCACTTTGCTATGGTACTAAATCAAAAATCTTCCTCCGAAAAACCTTACATGCCTCCACAGAGCAGTGCTAGCTCACTACCATGCAGCGATGGGGGTTCACATGCTACACACACAACCCATGACTGCACAGCTTCGAAATACAAACTTCCGTGAAAGAAATGCCTTCTCATAAATGATCATTAAGGTTAGAAAAGTTACTTAAATTTTTAAATTGCTTATAGAGGACTAATTCCCATACAGAATATATTTGAAATTTAATTCTGTTCTCTAAAACTATAATGGATGCTTCTGGAACATTCACATTCTTCTCTGTATAGTTTTGCAAAGGTCTTTGGCCAAAAGCAAGTAGCTGACTAGGATTTACATGGTCATTTATAAAGTCCATAAACGTAAATTAAACTCATCTAAATTTGGATGAAATTTTAAATATATATAGATAGAGATAGAGATGATAGATAGATAGATAGATAGATAGATAGATAGATAGATAGATATCAATAATCAACAGACCAGTAATTACAGAATTTAAATTATACCTGAATAATTGGGGGCAGAAATTATATCTAATTTGGAAATTAAACGTGGGTACAATGAAGGCTGTATCTGAATCAGAAATTAAAAGAAGAAACTGCACCAGCTGCACAGCTGAGACAGAGGACAGGAGTAGAATCAGGCGAGTCCCAGGATCTCAGCTCAAAGTGACCGACAGAACATATTCACTTATAATCCCAGCATGGTGACACATGCCTGTGATTCCAGCACTCCAGGCAGCCAGGATCACAAATTCAAGTTCTGCCAGAACAATTCGATGACTTAGCAAGATCTTGTCTCAAAAAAATTAATAGATAAATAAGAAGCCCTATGATTGCAGCTCAGTGCAAAGGCCCTAGGCTCAATCCCTAGTACTTGTGTGTGTGTGTGTGTGTGTATATATATATATATATATATATATATATATATATATATACACACATCACTTATTCGCTCAACTAATACTTACTGGTTGCCTACTAAGAGCTAGGCAGAATCAAAGGCCACAGCTGGAAACAAAGCTAAGTCCTTCCCTCAAGGATTACACTGTAATGAAAGACAGAAAATACACAACTTTATAGCTGTCATACAACTTCGAGGCAAAGATAAAAGTTGCAAGCATAATAACGCAAGTGAAAAGAATGACGAAGTCCACAGGAATTGAGGAAGCAAACCAGTTGTCTGACTGGGAAGCCTCCCCAAAACCAGACCCAGGGCCTTGCGCATGGGCTTGTGTTGTGTGACAGGAAGAACCAGGAGACAAAACAAAGGTCAGTCCTGAGCAAATCACGTTGCTAAAAGTCCTTGGCTAGGGACAGATTTGTGCTGGGTGCAGAGAAGCAGAAGCTGCAGGGGAGGAAAGTCTGGAATTCACACTGGCTCCTCCTGCCACTTATGTGAGAACCAGAACAAAGGGGAACAAGAGTGGCTGCCAGACCAACAGGCACAGCAGGAGTCAAAGAGGCTGCGAGGGGCTGGCATTTAGGTGGAGACGGTGAGGGAGAGGCGTGAAGGCAATGACGGGATTAAGACTTTAGGGGGATGGTAACAGGATCCTGGGCACATGTGCACGTTGCAGTAAACGTGAATCCTGGGCACATGTGCACGTTGCGGTAAACGTGATCTGTATGAAATAGTCAGCTGAAGGAAAAGACACTTGAAGTCTCAGTCAAGATGCAAAATGAATGACAGGGAAGGCTGGGGTGTGGTGAGGAGCAGGGTTCACAGACTCCCTCAGGAGCAAGTGTTACTGAATTCCATGCCTGGGAACCACCTCTGAGGAGGTCCAGAGGTGACACAAAAAGAAACCCACAATGCCTGGCATGGACAGGACAAGAGGGAAGAAGTGTAAAATTAATTCAGAGGAAAGAGTAGTTTCTTCATGGCATCAGCAAAAATTCTAGACCTTTTTTCCCAATGACAATAAAAAACAAATATTCGGTTCAAACAAATAAATGATATAAGCAGCTGTTGTTTGAATACAATGTCTGAACAACGCAGAGAATTATCAGGGTAACACAATTTTCATTTCCAATGAAAGGAAAAACCCCATGGCAGTAACTAGAATCCACAGAAAATAAGCAGCTGATAAAATAGCAAGGAATAGCTGATAAAAACAAAACAAAACAAAAACAAAGATAAGGCTGGAACACAGAGCAGTTAGAAGAAGCCAGAATCAGCTTTGGGCCTGAGAAGATGGGACGGATTTCTAGAAGGAATGAAACAAGAGCACAGCTAGAATCTAAGCAATGCCCCTGTCCCGTTAATCGGGGTCCCACCTCAAGAGCTGAGCTTGAGCCTGAGGTAAACTGGTCCTTTCATGCATCTGTGATCCGCAGCCCATTGCCTCCCTGGTCTGGAAATCTCAAGGCATGGATTAGGCTTGGCCATCAAGCTGAAAGGCACTTGAGCAAACTCAAATGGCATTGTGTTTTAAAGCCTTAAAGCTAGGAACTGATACACATGATTGTTTTATGATTTTTAGATATTATAATCACAGCCCCGATGGGAAAGCACTAGAAAGAACCTTCTGCTACACTTAGAAACAGGGCAAGTTTTCCAAGTTCACATTAAGTGCTTCATATTACAGGTAGGACATATTAGGCAAGCACAAAGAAAAAGGTTTAAAAAAAAAAAAAAAACTTTGCATTTGCTAAGCCTTTATCTGGAAAATCTAAGTAAATCAACTAATAGATTATCATAATAAGGTAATTAAGGGAGAAGTAACTATTAAATTATAGATACCATTAGTCTTCTCAACTATAAATGAAACCAGTTAGCTAATATAAATCATTTTCAAAAGTAATAAAATCCTAGCATGCCAAAGAATAAATTTAAGAAGAAATATGCATATCCTATTTGATTTTTTATTTTTTTTCTTGTTTCAGAACCTTTTTTTGTTTATTCACTCATTTTTATGGCTGGCTCAGCCCACCCCGAGGCAGGGCTGGCGCAGCATGTGGTGCGGGGGATCAAACCGCAGTCCCTGAAGCTGCCCAAGCTTTCCCAAGCAGGAGCTTTAGACCACTGAGCCATCCCACCCGGCCCTGCATATCCTATTTGAAGAAAATCAAAAACCATTTCTGCAGGACATAAAGGAGACCTGCACAAAAAAGAAAGATATATCATTATGTTGGATTGAAAAATATCCACAACATGCATATATCAATCCTCACTACATGAAATTATAAACTTTATGATCCTAATAAAATTCTCCACAGAATATTTCTTGGAACTAACCAACTGATTCAAAGGGTCATGCAAACAATTCAAACTAGATAAGAACATTATGAAGAAGAATAATGAGAGGATATTAGCCCTAGTAGATATTAAAAGACTCTATAAACTGTCAATGTAATGAGGCTGCAAATTCATAGTAGATGCATGAATTTGAAATGAAGAGGCCCACAACCTCCCCATATGCATTTGCAGTGATTAGATACTGCCTATAAAGGCCATTTACTTTTTGTGATACCCATCAAACATTTACATTAATTTCTACCTCTCCACATTTTTTTAATATATTTTAGGGCAGAGTCAACAGAGTGTTCAGGGTCTCACTACTAGATCAGACCCCTAGTGATCTACCTGTTTACAGCCTCCCAAGAACTGGGATTATAGGCATGTACCACCATGTCCAGTCTCAATTGCCATCTCAGCATGCCCCAGAGACAGGGACAGCAACGCAGGCCTGGGGATCAAACCCCTGGCCCCTGCACCTATTGCAGGTGTTTTAATCCACTGAGCAGTTTGGCTGGCCCTCTCTCCACATTTTTGCTTACATGTGTATTGTTAAACTTCTGGGCATTTGCCAAATTCTGCTCTGCAAATTTCTGCCTAGCTTAAGTGTCTCAAAGTCACTCTGAATCATGTCTTACAGCAATATCCTCTTATCCTCTTATCCTTTTATAGTGATATGCCACCATAAAACAGTTCTCTGTCTAATCATGTTGGGCCTTTGTGGCAATGAGCAATGTCTACTAAAATTACATAATTATTTGCACTTTTGTTTGTCAGTTCCATTTCTGGCATGCTAATGATACAGAATGACATATAGCCACGTTCATTTGACGTTGTGACCTTAGTGGTAATAGCAAAAAGTTTGTGAATAACTTTAGATAGGTACATCCATGAGATATCTTCAGATGTGAATCTATTGAAATTTACTGAAGGCCTAGGGGAGCGGAGTAGACCAGTGAGTGAGGAAGGAAAAGCGAGCAGCCTCCAGACTCCCACCTGAAGAGTAAAGCCTATGGGTGTGCCAAATAGTGAAATACAGGCCTCTAAAAGAAAACCAACAGTGACAAATGCTGTGTCAAACACAGTCAATAGAGATATAAAGGCCTATTATTCAGCAGCACATGAACTACCAATATTTAGAACGTGTTGGCAGCTGTGAGATATGTTAAGCCATAAAAGCAGATGAACTGGCCTAGGAAAGGAAGAAGCAAACTTGAAGAACCAGGGCCTGGAACACAATCCCAAGGAAAAATGATCATTTAAGCAGGAGGAAAATGGAATCGAACTTGTACAAGTGAAAAACAAAGGAGTGTTTGCCAGGGGCTGGTATGTGGGGAAATGGGTGGTTACTGAATGGACATGAAACTTCTTTAAACAAAGCGAACAACTTTTAAAGATCTATCATACAACATGTAAGAAGAGTACAGTGGTGAGATTCTGAGTGATCAGACAGGTCAAAAAAATTTTTCAATATTAGAAAAGAACACGGCAGAATTGTGTAAGAAAGGAAAAGTGTACTGGGATTTGGCAGAGGAAACCTCCAGGGACCTTAGAGAGGGAAGTTTCCTCTGTGTCTTAAGAGGAAGAAAGTTCAGTGTGGTAAGCAGTGAGGGTGGGGAGGCATCACCAGGAAGTGGGGAGCTGCTGAGCTGTGGGAGATTACCAGGGCCAGGGCGGCGGGGTGAAGGGTGCCTCGCCCACCAAGTCACACTCAGTCCTGACACATTTCTCACAACCACAACTAGGGCTCACAAGAAGCCTCCCCAGGAGGAAAGGCCCTAGCCAGAGCCAGCTCTCTCCAGCTTGCCCACCCCAAGCTAAGGAAGACCAACAGGATTCAGTTTCATTTTATTTGCTCATTCTCCGCTTTTTCTCAAAAGGATCCCTGCATAGAAAGCGTCCTACGCAGCTCCACGTGGAGCAATGCGCTTTTCCACAGATCTTAATCCGGCCTTTTCCTTCAAAAGAATAATTGGCTAACAATTTCCAAATGGCAGTTTCTTAGGACACAAACCAAACACCATGTCTTATGTCACGAACAACTATTTTCAACTGTCATTCATTGCCTCCTTAGTTTCCTCATACATAAAATGACAACTGCTTTTTATTTGACCTTTTCTGAGTTACAGCTACGCCCTGGAATTTGGGCTAGAGGTCTGAATCCATTCAATTCTTAGCCAAAGGTATTCTGGTATTTACTAACAACTACAATCTCAGCACTTAAAACAATTTGTGAAGCTTTGTGAGGTAAACAGGGCCTAGGATTTAGCTCAGTGGTATAACACCTGCACGGCAAACATGAGGTCGTGAGTTGGAGTCCCAGTACTGCCCCACAAAAAACAAACAAACAAAAAACTTGACGATTATCTGAAGATTTAGGCTCCACCACTCCCCCACCCTCAAGGGAAAAACAAACAAACAAAAAAATCGAATTGTCCCCTCTGGTTTGCAGAGTCCCTGCTGGTGTCTTTCGGGATTCCCTTGGTACCCAGCGCCTCCAGAAAGGGCACTAATTAGGTTGTGCATTCTTTATACGTCTTTGAAATAATTGTTTGCCTCTTCCAAAGATACCCATGAAAGGTCCAGTGTGGAACACCCTGAATCCCACACTCCCTGGGGCAGTTTGCCCACAAGGGACCTCTTGCGCTTCCAGACGCCCCAGAGCGATTTGGTCTTGGCAGGAGCAGGGCTGTCCTGTCCCCAACGGGGCCACCTCCTTTAGCTGACAGTTCAGGGAAGGACTGAGGTCCTCACGGTTGTGCGCTTTAGAGTGGCAAAGAAACTGGCGCGGGGGGGGGGGGGGGGGGGGCAACAGCAGGAAGTGGAAATCTTGACGCCTCTGGGACAAAGGGTAGGACCAGGAATACCGTTCCCCGAAAGACTTCGAGGACAGAAGCTGTACCCTCCCACAATGGAAACTATGTAAATGGTCAGCTAGGACCGCCCAGCTCCGGCCTGCAGGACTTGAAGGGAAAGGATCTCCTCCCCCAACACTCCCTGAGGCACCCACAGCGGAGTTCGGCCCCCTCCTTCAACCAAGGACTCTGGCTTTCACCCCATCGGCCCGGGGCTGCCCTTTCCGCCGCCGAGCCTGGCTCCAGCCCGAGGCAGTGCGCACCCCGGGGCCGCAAGAGGCTCAGGGCAGCCCCGCGCACCCCGATCGCCAAGAGCGCCCTGAGGCCACGGGTTTGGAAGCGCGCAGGCGCCCACGCCTCCCCGAGCTGCGCGGCGTCCTGGCCCAGCCGCCCTGCCCTCGCCTGCGGCCCGCGGCGCCTTTTCCCGGGCGTCCTTCCCACCCCCAGCCAACACCATGTTTAGCCACCTTGCGGCTCCCAGGGCCGCCCCCCGCTCCTGCCCCCACGGCTCCCCTCCGCCGGGCTTCCGAGCCCCTCGCCGCCCGCCCGGCCGCCGCGCTCACCGTGAGGGTCGGCAGGAGCAGCCTGCAGAGGGCTCCGCTCCGGGAGCGCGCGGGCCCAGGCGCCGCCATCGGGCGGGGAAGACTCGCGAGTCGCGGCGGGGCACGGGCAGGGGCTCGCAGGCGCAGGCTGGGTCCGAGGCGCCGCTTTCCTTCTCGCGCTCTCTGAAGCACCTGTCGCCGCCCAGGGGCTTTTCCTCGGGCCGAGGGTGGGGCTCCAGGCGAGTCCGGGACACCGGTGATCCGCCCCTCCTTGCTATTTTCCCGTCTTCATTTAGGAGCTCAGCAGGTGGGCACTCCCTCTGGCCGCCACCCTTGCAGCTGCGAAGTGCTGCTCCCTCGGGGACGCCACCTATATGGCCCGCGCCTCCCGCCCGGGTCCGCTTGGCGGGTCAGCAGCTGGCCCTGCCCCGCGAGGCCTGACGGTGCCGGACTCACCCCGCGCGCCCCGCCCAGCCCACCGCCCGCGGACGGAGCAGCCCCGGGAGCTCCGGGCCACAGAAACCGCCCCAGCGGCGGAGGTCGCCTGCTTCGTCACCGCCCCCAGAGGCCCACCTGCTGATGACTGCGGGAGGCTGTTTTCACTGTCTTTACTGAAATGAAATTCCGATAGACACCCAAAACCAGTGCAAGCAGCACTGTTCGCCCGGGGAAACCATTCTTTGAGAGCTTGCTTTAGAAATGTCATACTCAGTATGAAAATGATACAAGAAAATGACCCTTACTGAAGAGCATGAATTAGATTGATAAGGGTAAGGAACAACAATATGGCAAAATAACAAAAGTGAGACTGGAGCAAAATAACAAAAGTGAGACTGGAACTAGGGAAAATGCATCCGTTCAGGTCCAATGTGCGGACACCCATTTTCCCGCAGAACCGTCCCTAACTCAGGCCTTCTTATAACTTCCCCTGTTCAACAGTTTAACATCTCTTTCCACTGCCATCCAAGCCAGAGTTTGCCGTGAGAAGTGAAAAGGAATGGGGTAATTTACAGTTTGACTTGAAGTGCACTTAAGCTAGATGAACTATAACAGCACGTACCCAGGGAGATTAAAACATAAAAGCTGGGCGCTTCCAGCTCTTCAGAAAGCAGCGACAAGGCATTCTGACTCACGCGCTTGACTGAACCTCTTTTCAAGGACTGACTTAAACCAGGCAGGTCTGACCACAGGGGAGAAACTCGTCTCTTCCATTTTGTTTGGCTTAAATCTCAGAGATGTCTGGGAAAAACCTACTTGAAAAGCGAACCATGATGCTTAACAGCATTTCAATTCTTGAAACATCTGTGATCATAATACCATGATGCACGGAGCCGGAATGATTGTTATATTCAAAACTAATGTCCAACAGCACATATGTGGCTTATATCAGGTGTGGTATGTGTTGTGTTATTAATGAATGCCACATAATGAGCTGTTCTATTGTTTCCATGTCTATAAAACTATCAATGAATGTTTGCTAGTAAAATAAGCCTGGGGCCATCATGATACTAGTGTGACATCCTTTTGCCACCATGCTTTTAACCCGCACATTTTTCCAGCAATGATTTCGTAAACACCCCTCACGCTATTAATGATGATATCATGATTTCTAGTGTGAAGTTTTCAGAAACAGAGAAGTGAGGTGGTTTTAGGTCCAGAAGTCTACTCAGACTAACATCATATCCTTTGACAACAAGACGACATTTCCACACTCTTCTCCTTCTGTGCCTTAAGGATGGTTCATGTTTTTCCTCATTCCAGAGAAGGGTAGAGGAGAGGTTTGTTAGAAATCATCTTCAACATTGTCATCTTTCATGTTAGGTGTTTGATCAGGGCTATTAAAATGCTGATTTTCGTTTATTCATGATGAAAGAATTTTAAAGAAAAGAACAAAATATAAGCCACTTCCTCTAAGTAAATGTCCTAAATTACTTGTATATTTAAATCAGGCTAAGCCAGGCATGATGACGCACATCTGTAATCCCAGTACTCAGGAGGCTAAGCTTGAGGCCAGCCTGGACTACAAAGTGAGTTCAAGGGCAGCCTGAACTGCACAGCAAAGCCCTGTCTCAAAAATTAATGAATAAATAATAAGTCAATCAATTAGGCTATTCGGTCACTGACATGGATTCCTCTATAAAAGAAGATAGAAACATCCAGCATAAACTTAAACAGATAGTAACATATGGGTAGACATCATCTTTAAAGAGTATCTTTTGGCTATAACATCTGGTTATAACTCTGCTAACAAGAGTGGACTTTCTATTTTGTTGTCATACAGACTGAAAATCAGCAAGTATCTCCCTTTATGTCTGGGGCTGCCCAAGGAACCTCTCAGGCCTCAGCACTCCCACTTTTTATGTAAGTAAAGTAATCCTGAGGGCCCCATGGCATTTCCCACTTCTAAATTTACACCACAGACACTGTATCAGATAGATTTATTGAACATCTTGGTTGGAAACCGGTCTTCACAGATATCTGAGAAAGTCTGTACTGGAGGGTTCTTAAAGGGATAAACAGCCAGCAACACAAGCCCCATGGACCCAAGTTACCCAGCCTACCCTCATTGTTTTCTAATTCCAGAGGTACAAACTAAAATATTAAAAACAAGAACAACAACAACAAAACCCTCACCATGGATGTGTACATAGAAAGCCATTGCCTATAGGGCATGGTTCCTCCCATTCCTCATCGATACAGCCTGTGAAAGGACTCACAAGGACAGGTGTTGCCCTCAGTGAGATCTACTTTGGCCTGACATATATAACACAGGAGGAAATCCAAAGGCAAGGGACACACAAAGTTAAAGGAGCAAAGCAATGTTAAAGAACATTAGCTGGGGGAGGGAGATATAGAGGGAAATATCCACTATTCCCAATAAAACTGACACAGTAGTTCTCACTGGCAGGATAGGAGCTCCTCATCTAATATCAAGCAGACTATATATGTATCGGAATATATCTGGTAAAGTGTCAGCTGCAACAACCAAGAACAGACAAATGTGTTTTTCTTGTGTGTTTTTACACACAAGAACAGACAAATCTATTAATGATTTCAACTTGGTGCTCAAGAGCACTTTCAAATGACACTGTTATAGTTTGAATCCATATGTTCCCCCAGAGCCTCATAGGGTCATGGGGTTTATTCTTCAGAGGAAGCTGAATCTAGAGTGTTCTATTGAGTCATAGTATAATGCTGGGATTAGGGGTGGGTGATTGCTGGATCAGTCCATGTATTGGATTGGCACAGCCCTAATCCCAGTAGACTGAAGACAACATAACGGACACAGAAAGGCTTGTCCCATTCTCTTTCTCTTTCTCTCTCTCTCTCTCTCTCTCTCTGCCTCTCTCTCTCTCTCTCTCTGTCTCTGTCTCTCTGTCTCTTTCTCTCTTTTTCATATTAGTTTTCGTGATATCTACCGCCATGAACTTCCTTTTCTGCCATGTCTCACCCTACACTGGAGTCACCAATTACCTCTGCAACTGTGGGCTGAATAAACCCTTCTTTCTTTCACTTTGGGCATTGGGTGTTTGTCTCAGCAGTGAGAAAAATAACTAAGACAATTAGATCAATAGGAATCTAACATCTGATAAAAGTGGCAGTAGACAGCACAAAGAAAATAAGAAATCATTGAGTTGTAGCATTTACGTCAAGCTTTCTTGACTTAAGGGAACTATGAACAAACTTAATATTTCAACCTAAATGATAGGTTGAAAGAACACATTTGTGATGAGTGAAAACAGACATGGAAAAAATAATCTATAACACACAAGGAACCCTTAGGTGTCAATAGCCAAACCTCATTAAGACAACAGTAAAGCCCAGCGGGATGGCTCAGTGGTCTAAAGCACCTGCTTGGGAAAGCTTGGGCGGCTTCAGGGACCGAGGTTCGATCCCTGGCACCACATGATGCGCCAGCCCTGCCCTTGGGGCGGGCTGAGCCGGCCATAAAAATGAGTGAACAAACAAACAAAGGTTCTGAAACAAGAAAAAAATAAATAAAAAAATAAAAAATTATTGGGGCCTGGCGGTATGGCTCAGTGGCCTAAAATGCCTGCTTGGGAAAGCTTGGGCGGCTTCAGGGACCACGGTTCAATCCCCGGCACCACATGCTGTGCCAGCCCTGCCCTTGGGGTGGGCTGAGCCGGCCATAAAAATAAATAAGCTAACAAAAGTTCTGAAACAAGAAAAATAAATAAATAAATAAATAAAATTTAAAAAAAAAAAAAAAGACAACAGTAAAGAATATGACCCATCATTTTATAACAAAGGAATTTCTTAAAAGTATACCTACAAAGTATACTTTAAGAAATCAGAGAAAATCTTACTGAAAATCCTAAGTTATCTTTTTATACTTGATCTAACAACAAAAATGAAGAAGTGGAATAATAGTAAAGGTTGATTGAATATGGATATTTGGGAAGCCTGGTGCATTGCTGGTAGAAATGTAAATTTGATGAAGTATACAGAAGTTCTTACCAGGGCTTGTTAGTATAGCCTAAAACTTAATGATTCATTCCTTGGCTATACAACCCAAAGAAATTCTCACTGAGGTCCATAAAGTGTAATTTATTATGTGGGACATTAGAAACAATCTGAGTTATCATCTTAGAGACGTGTAGATAAAATATGGTGACACTATCAAGTTAGTAATTTAGAATTATAGGCTATAGGGCTCCATGAGTGAATTTTTTTTAATTTTATTTTATTTATTTATTTTTCTTGTTTCAGAACCTTTATTTGTTTATTCACTCATTTTTATGGCCGGCTCAGCCCGCTCTAAGGGCAGGGCTGGCGCAGCATGTGGTGCCGAGGATCAAACCGGGGTCCCTGAAGCCGCCCAAGCTTTCCCAAGCAGGCGCTTTAGACCACTGAGCCATCCTGCCGGGCCCCCATGAGTGAATTTTTAAAACAGAGTTCAGGGAAATAACCAAAAGAGAATGTTTTCTACATTCAGGAAAAAAAAAAAAAAAAAAGACAAAATAATTGTAAAAAATTATAGCAGTTTTTCAAAAAATTATACAAAAATATTTTATGCATTATTGATTTATTATAATTAATTGCTGTTTCACAGGAAGTCATTTAAAAACAACACATAAAAATAAAATAACAATTCTATTTATTTGGAATGCTTTTTAAAAAAATTAGCTGAGAATAAAAATTGTTCCAATAAAGATAAACATTCAAAAGTGTTAAGTTCAATATTAAAAATTTGTAACCAAAAACTTCTAACCAGATCTGTAGAGTATTACTTGACATTTATAACAATGTATTCCTTTCATCAGAGCAGTCTCCTTATCAGATAGAGAAATACAGAATAATGTTACTTTATTCTTTTCTGGGTTTTAGATTTTAGTTTCTACAATTCATACACTCAGAATTATTGACATACACTCATAAAATGTCAGAGAGGGGTTATCAGGTCATTCCAGAAAGATTCTCATGCATCCTAAATGAAATGCTTTGAAATCTCAGAAGGAGGATACAGACAACTAATAACAAGCTTTTTTTTTTCTTGTTCATGTCTTACTGTTATGGTTTATGTCTAGTTGTCCCCCAAAAGCCTCTATAGATTGAGACTTGACTTGTGAGTCACTGGGATTATGCACTGTAATACTGACCTAGAGTTTGAGACTTGATCCGTGATCCCTGGGATTATGTATTTTAAATACTTTTGGGATTGGGTGTAGCCTAAGGTGGATATGCTGAGGTGGAGAGCCTGAGTGTAATATAAAGAGAGACAGACTGAAGCTGTTGCTCTCTGCTCCCCTGGTTGGTCGGTTGCCTCTGTCAAGATTGTTGCTGTTCTGTCACCATGAACTGGATGCTCTCTGCCCTGTTCCACTCAGCCTTGGGCCAGCCAAATATAGACTAAAACCTCCAGTAACTGTGAGGTAATAAACCTTTCCCTCCTTCATTTTAAGTGTCAGGTATTTGTCCCAGCAACAAGTGAAGAGTGACTAAGACACTAACAAAGACCTTTCTCTGAGAAATCTGACAATATTTTCTTTGAAATGAAAAAGATGCAATCTCCTGAGTTATATATGTAATTTACATATACTCTTACAAACTTATTTAAATTTTATGTATTTATTATATACCCATAATACATATCCTTGCTAGTCACGTATTTCACTACATTTGTGCTTTATTCATTTACATTACCTCAGAAACTATTTTTAGTTGTAATAAAACTATTAACAAAGATTTCTCAAATATTAATAAAGGAGACCAAAAAGTCATTATGAAAATATAAACTAATATTATAGCTTTTTAAACTTTCATTTCATGTATTTCCTTTCAACCATGTAATTTCCTGTTTTTCAGAGACCTGAATAGATTTTTATCTCTCTAATCTCAATGCTGCTCCTTTCTCAGCTACTTTTCAAGCATTTTGTGATAGGTTCTTGATGAGATGAACTCAGCTGATTCAGCTGTTGAAATATCTCATCTGTTAAATTTTTACCAAGCACAGCTCTGAAAAACTTGGTAACATCTTCTAGAACATGAACCCATTCTGTTGAGTCCCAGACACTATCATAATCCTGGTACAGAGGATAAGCTCAACCCCAATAGCCATCTATTATTTTATGAAGAAGCTGTGCAGCCCTCAGGAGGAAGCTTCTGCAGCCACCACAGTGGCGTCCCCTCTTCTGGCTCCATCCCACTGTCCAAAAAACGTTTTTTAAAGAAGCCTCATATTTGACAAATTCCTTAGTAAGAAATGCACATGAAAAATAAAGACTAGGAATGGTTGACAAAGAATAATTTAAAAAATTATCTGCTATGATATATTTGAATCTTACTTTAGAAAAAGAAAAGGGAAAAACTTAATAATGTGTCTTTCTGTTGTATATCTGTTTTCAAAGACTTATTTCTGTCTTGTAATCAGGATATGATAATGCAAAGAACTATAAATAAACTGTGAGAAGAGAAGAAACTGCTGTCATTCTAAGGGCATGAAAGACTCTAAACCTCAGTGGTCACTTAGCGACCAGATATGGCAAATCCATAGCGTTATTCACTTTGTCGTGGACAATCACCAGATGAAGTCGGGATGTGACAGTGTATTGCGAGATACTACATTTAAAAGTAAAGTTCTTAAAAGGAATGGTAACTGCACAGATTTCATTTCTAGTCATCAATTAACAAGAGATGAAAATCCTGGGTGGCCTATAATTATAATAAAAACTAATGAGAATTCAAGCTTTAAGTTGTGTAACCCAACCAAAACAATCAATATATTATTATGATAAACTCATAGATTTTGCTACACATTTGAGCAGTGTCTGGAGGAAGGTATCCATTTACCAATAGTAAATATCCACTTGAAAAGTGTGGACACAAAACATTGGGTTTATTGGGCAACCGTATTTTAATTAGGAAGGGGCACTAACCCTGACAATCAACTCTTGAGGTGCTGATTGCCTTGAGGAAAACGATGAAATTCTGCTTCCCAACCAAAAAAAGCAGAGAATCAGTGGCCCATACAGTATTTTTTGGCCACTGTGGGTCAGCAATGTTATTTCCTTCCTACAGGACCTTCAAAATGGTCCCTGTGGTTGCCTAAGCAGGTGCTTTAGACCTCTGAGCCATCTCGCAGGCCCCCAAGCCATCTTACCAGCCTCCTACAGTTTCAAATGAAATTAAAATAACTTTATTGAAATGCTGAAGCGATATGTGGATTAGTGATTCTAATAATGTAGAAGTGATAAAGCCATTAATGAATCTTCTAGAATAGCACAATGTCTTGAAATGATTTTACTTACATATCTCTCTCGTTTAAAATACGGAAACCCAGAGGTACCAGAATTACTACGATTGAGTTTATCTTACATGTACAATCTTCCCTGAGGAAGCTCATAACAGATTTTTCAAATGCATAAGACATTTGGGTCTTGAAGTAAGCATGGATGTAACACTAAAGGGGGAATGTTAAGAAGGACACAGGTTGGGGCCTGGCGGGATGGCTCAGTGGTCTAAAGCCCCTGCTTGGGAAAGCTTGGGCAGCTTCAGAGACCACAGTTCAATCCCCGGCACCACATGCTGCGCCAGCCCTGCCCTTGGGGCGGGCTGAGCCGGCTACAAAAATGAGTGAATAAACAAAAAAAGGTTCTGAAACAAGAAAAAAAAAAAAAAAATAAAAAAAAAAAAAAAAAAAAAAAAAAAAAAAAAAAAAAAAAAAAAAAGAAGAAGGACACAGGTCTAGGGCAGCAGGTCAGGAGTATTGGACGAGGCAGACGAAAGATGGAGAGACTCTGGGACAGAAGATACCACTGTCCTTGAGAAGTATTTGGAGCCAGATAAGTGTGACATGGGGGAGAAAAGTATAATTACTTAACTTCATAGTTAGTATCTATTACTTGAAGTTTTAGGTGGGCTTTAATACATAATGCTTTATATGTTAACCATATATATATATATATATATATATATATATATATATATATATACATATATATATTTACTTACACTTTTATATACTACTTATAAATTGTGTCTAGAGCACAGCATTCAATAAGCATGTGCTAATATGTATTGTTTTGTATAGAACATGGGGTTTTTTCTAATTTGTACCACATAGTGATCTCATCAAACTTAAAATCTCATTCCTTTCTCTGTCACCAGCAGGGCTTAAGGGGGCATCAGGTGAGAGAGTAAGACCTAGCAAAGCTGGCTGGGCCAGGTAGCTTCAACCTGTTTATTACAAGATCCCTGGGCAACCAGAACAGTTCCCAAAGCACTGCATGTGGACTTCTCACGAGAACCAGAGCAGGTTTTCCGTAGGACGGCCTAGACCTGCCGTGAGGCATAGGACCCAGCACCACCTCTCAACACCCACATGTAGAAATTCCTGTGGATTTTCTCAGGATTTGAGCAGCACAAAAAGAGAGACAAGCCATAAAGAGCTCCCAGTCCTAGTAACCCACACTGCATTTCCCAGACAGTACGTACTTTTATTTTTTATCTACTTTTTCTCTTTTTCTTCCCAGGTTCACTCTGCAGACCTGCTTTCTCCCATTCTCCACTCCACCCTTCACTTTTCAAGGAAGCTTCCAGCACTGCTTTTGGCTTGTCTCTTCCGGTTCTTTGTTCCAGAGGAAAAGGACCTGAAATCTAACTCCAGAAGAAAAAGGAGGAACCCAGAACGTATTATCAGTAAGTTGGTGAGTCATTTTCAGAAGCACCCTTCCCTATATCAGGAATTATATGATTTTAAGAAAAATGACCGCTTTGTTTGCTCCTTATCTCCAATTGGAGTCAAAAGAAAGCCTCAGAAATATCTAATGAGGGGAAAAGCCGTGGACAATTCCCCTGTAAGTTGCTACACATACCCATATTCCTTCTGCTCCATAATGATGAAGCCTGGTTCCTGTACAAAACATTCCTGATCAAGGGGCTTTGGGCCTCTTGAAGAGGAGAGACCCTGCACAAACACAAAGTGTACCAGTGATCACAGATCTAAAGACTCAATCCTGAGGATGACAGGACCTTAACTTGTGCCATTACCGTCTCGTTTTCTGTCTCTTTGTGACAGTGTTGCTTTTAGTGCTTCAGAGCCTTGGCACCTCTTGGGTTTTCATGTTCAGTGAAGCCTGTCTTTCTCCCCTGGAACTTGATCCCTAGAGAACTCTACACACACCCTTTTCTGGCCCAGCCCAGATACTGGAGCCCTTCCACTGCGCAGTCTTCCTTAGGCTCAGCAGAATCTGTAACATCCCCAATCTGTTCCTTTCCTAATGGCTGTTGTGCTAGTGGACATGGCCCTCTCCTGTACATACCTTTTTCCTTCAGTTGCTCTATGATTATGGGTGCTAGAGGTCAAATATATGTGCTGCTTGCTTCTCACTTTCATTTCCAAATAACACCTTCTCATAGGTTCTGTCCTGAATATCACCTTCATCACTAGAATTCAAGTTAGCAGACTAAGCTGCACCCATCTTCAGTTATCTACACATTTTTCAATACATTCTTTTCATGGTAAGGCTTATAGTTTATTGCCAAACTCTCTAAAACTCTCTTCTCCTCACAACTCTTGATGATTTCAACACACACATCGTAGTAGGTAAACTAGCAGTCCCTGGAAGATGGCCATAGACAAATTCACAGACTCTGAGTGCATAATGTTAGGAAGCAAGTGAGCTAGGCTTAAAATAGGGAGTTTTTCTAGATGGTGTGGGTGGCCTAGTGCCATCACAAGGGCCATTAACTATGGAAGAACAAAAGAGGAGATGTGAAGATGCAGGGTGTCTAGAGAAAGGTGCCTGCCTGGCAAGCACAAAGTCCTGAGCTAAATCTCTGGCTCGAAAGAAAGAAAGAGAGAGAGAGAGAAGAGGGAGGGAGGGACGGAGGGAGGGAGGGAGGGAGGGAGGGAGCAGGAGAGAGAGGAGAGAAGAGAAGAGAAGAGAAGAGAAGAGAAGAGAAGAGAAGAGAAGAGAAGAGAAGAGAAGAGAAGAGAAGAGAAGAGAAGAGAATAAAAAAAAGAAAAGGGAAAGACCTGACCCACTTAATAACTTTGAAAATGGACTATGGTGCCATGAGAGGCGATAGTAGACATTGTCTAGAGGGTGACAGACAAGAAAAGACTTCTCCAGTAGGACCTCCAGAAAGGAGCCCAGTCTGCTAGCACTGATTGTAGTGACTTTGCATATAGCTCATCAACTGTGTGATTTACAGAACATAAGACAGAAAATCTGTGTTGTATTAAGCCACTACGTTTGTCACAATTCATCACACCAGCAATAACAACATTACACACACAGTTGTTCAGAAAATTCTAGCCCCTGAGTTCTTTGATTTCTTCCTTTAGTCTATGCTCATAGTCTAGGCCTCACCGCTCCGAACGACCGCCTGCTTTATGCACCTCAATCTCAAGCCTTCTGCTCTATGATCACTGCTTCCACTTTCACGGTACTCTATTTCTCCACTCCAGCAAGTCTCCTCAATCTGTTAGACTCTGCCACGGTTCTACTTACTTTCACTCCTTTGGTAACTCGCTTTTCCCCTTCATCCGTCTTGGATTTCCCGAGAGACATCAGAAGGAGGAAATCAAAACCTGAAGCTCCCACACCTTTGTCTCTACACGTTTCTGCCTCCTGCCCCAAGTGTAACAGGAGATGTTCTGTGCTTGTCCGGTAACTACAAGACGTTCCTATGTACTCAAAAATTATATTCCCAAAAACCATAACTATGTGCTATTTCTGCTTCTGTAAAATTCTGATTCACTCGGACCCTTGCCCAACCCAATTCAATCTAAGTTATAAAAGCCTCCCGTCCTCGCTGATCTGCAGCCAGAATTTGGAGACCTTGTCTCCTCTGGATCAAAGCTGGCTAACAAAGGATTCAGCTTTCTCTACCTCTTCGAGTCCTGGCTTGGTTCCTTACACCACCAGCGATTCCTGCTTCTCGTTTTCCACATCACAGTCCTCCCAGTCATTCGCTGCATATATCTTTACACTACTAGTATTACAGCCTCCAAGAACTTCATGGTCCTATGTTGTCATAGCTACTTCCTGACAAAATGGGATTTGCATTTAGTTCCTTCACACTTTGTAATTACAGACTTGTAGTTGTACTTGATGCGGGGAGCGTTCAACTCTTGTCCAGTCTCGGGAGCTTCATTTCGGAATCATGACCTTTATTTAGCTCACAGTGAGCATCTGCGCTGCCCTGGGTCTCACTCTGCTCACCTCATCTGCTGATTTTCCATTCTCCTTGTTAATATTACCTACTTCCCCTTGCTTCTCAAACTACTCTGTGTCCTCTTTTATGCTCATTATATCCCATGACTGACTGTACCTTCTTTTCATGGAGCAAATGGAGATTACCAGAGAGAATATCCACAAGCTTCTCTGCAGCCACCTATCGTCTGTGTCTTCCACAGAGCGTCTTCTCAAGCACCCAAGGAGAGCCGCCCTGTCTGTGCCTAGAAGCAAGCTTTCCTCCTGTGCGCTCCTTCCCACCTGCGGCTACCAGTTGCCCGAGAACCTTGTTCTAGCAGTTGGGCCTCTTCAGTTCTACGTCCTCAGCTTCGTCCTACTGACTTCATAGGTGAGCAGACCCCCAGACATCTCTACCTCTCCACAGCACCCTTCTTCTAGCTCTCACCACCCATTCACCTGCTCTCCTTTAGGAAAAAATTCTGGAAAAATTGTTCCGCATTTACCGTCCACAGTTTCTTCCTCATTATCTCATGGATCGCAGCTAGTTAGGTTTGCTCCACCACTTTTTCACCAGAAATGCTCTATCAAAAGTTACCAGGGTGTTCATCTTGTTAAATCTAATAGTCATTTTTCAGCTTTCTTATAAGACTTTGTTGCAGAAAATTGGCACATCTGTCTTTGAAACACGCTCTTCTACCTCACTGTATGATTATTTTCACTCTTCTTAAATTTATAATATTGTAGTGTCTCAGGGCTCACTGGTTATCCTGCACTCCTTGTTGATCTTGAAAAGGAAATTAATTTTTTTAAATAAAAGCATACTAAGAAAGCCTACCAAGAATGCCTGTCAAAGCTAGAGAACATATTCAGACAAACCTGAAAACAGGACACCTTTTCCTTTGTATATTCTGTACTTGCTTAACTGGTAGCCTTACAATGTAACTTCAAACAAAATAAGAGTCCTTTTTTTGTGTAACGGATGCCGGTTTAACTGATAGCTTTGCAATTTAACTTGAAGTGTTAAAACTCCCTCAGCAACACATGATGTCACCCAACCCTCCAATCATAATGCACTAAATCTACCTTTGTGCCTTCCCATTGGTTTTTGCCAAAACAACCCTGAAGTATCACTGCGTGAAGCTCTGACTCTTTCTGAGAGACCCAGTCAGGCCCACCCGTGTAATAAACCACCTCCCAAACTTCCTCACTGCCATGTCTTTCTGTGTTTGGTCTGCTTTCCATAACAATCTCAGCCCATCTCCTGACTTTAAAAGGCACTGTCAACTGTGTTAATGACCAGCCAGTGTAACACTTTGCCCCAGACCTCTCCCTGGAGCTTCACGTTGCAAATGATCATTAAAATCTTAAGTGTCCATACACATTGCAAAGTTAATCCTATAATCTGAACTTCCTGATCTTATCCATTACAAATGCTCGCTCAAAAGTCTTCCCCCTTTGACTAATGTCAACTCCTGCCAAGACTTTAGGCCCAAATTTCTCCAACATACTTAGCTCCTTCTTTTCTCTTTCACCCAAAATCTAATGTATCAGTAAATCCCAATAAATTTGCTTTTAAAAAATGCTGTTTCCATCCATGACATCCCTGCCCAAGCCATGAAGTGTTATCTCTCGCTTGATCAGTTCCCAGAGCCACCCCCAAGGCCTTTCAGCTGCCAACACCTGCACATTGGTTCACTTTCAACCTTGCAACCACAAAATCTTCTCAAATAAGTAGGTTCAATCACGACGTTTCTCTACTCAAACTCCTTTCGTGTTATCCCGAAATAATTTTTAAACATTTCTAAAACATTTAATGTTCTAGAAGTCTCTCATCTCATTAAGATTAAATTCAGAGTATTTGCAAGGGCACATAGGGCCTTACACAGTGAAGATTTCCAGTCATTTCTGGCTTCTTCAGGAGAAACCCACCTTTAAAATTGCTTCCTTCGCCATCCTGCCTTCTCCGTATTCCTTGTGCAGATTTCTGAAAGTGGCAAAGTCCCTCTTTGCTGCTGCTTAAGCTTTACATTTTTCTTTCACTTTCTGCTTTTCAAACACGACCACCACTACCCCACAAAACAAACCACCTCTTTCCTCTCTCAGTTCTCTTTCACTTACTTTTCTCCTTGTTTGGAAAGCTTTACTGAAATAAAATGTACATCTTTCTTTTTTAGATTCAGTTTATTTTTTAATGTCACTCCACATAATCTGCCTCAGTATATCAAAGATTAGCTTGATTTTCTTACTCAACACCCTGGCCCTGAAGTCAGAGAAGGAGACCCCGGGGCTGAGTGGGCTGGAAGTAAAAGCTTCGGGAAATGGCCAGCTGTCCTTATTGAGCAGATGAGAGAAAAGAGGCTTAGAATAGTCATGCAGAGAGCTGGGGGAACAGCTCAGTGACATAAATGCCAGCTTGGCAAGGGTGAGGTCCTGAGTTTGATTCCACGATACTAAAAAAAAAAAAAAAAGTGTTTGTGCCATTTGTCACTTATTAGCTAAATACAAGATGTCCCATTACTTCCTTAAATTCATTATTTGGGGACAGATTACACAAATGGTAGGTAATAGCAAAGGTAGTTGTGCTTAGGATGTCCCCAGGTTTCAAGATTGAGACAGCAAATGCTTGTCTGAAACTCCCACAAATACCTCAGAGTGGAAAACACTCCAGCCTGAAGCCACTGTCCTTCCAAAACAAAAACTGTTTTGTTTTTCTTCTCATTGCAGTTAATGGACTCATCATCGTGTTCTTCCTTGCTCAAGGGAGAAACTGAGTCATCTCAGACACACTTGCCTCCCTTCACACCGTTCTCACCTCCAGGTTCATGTTGTCCTCCAGGTCCAGACATATTGCTGCCAAGGACAGCATGCCATCTTGTTAATGGCTGAATGGTATTCTATGAGACAAAATTATGTACACAAAGGTACACGTGCACACACACACACACACACACACACACACACACACACACGCACACACCCAATCAAGGGTTGCTTACCTTTTACATGTCTTGGCTATTCTGAATAATGCCACAATAAACAGTAGAGCACAGATTTCTCTACATGGTTCACATTTCATTTCCTCTGGGTGATGGAATCTCTGCATTGAGCAGTTTTACTGTTTTAATGTTTTGAGAAACTTAACACTGTTTTCCAGAATGCCAGTTCCAATTTATACCCCTGGGAGAGTTTTGAGAAGACTGACCAGAAGGCAGGTATCTTGCTTTCCTTCTTCCCTTTGTCATTTATCAGCTGAAGATCAAAACTCATTTAACAAAAAGGTAGGAATATGTAACATATGTAACACAAATTCCTAGGAAGCATATTTTTCTTCCATGACTTAGGAGCTCTGCATACATTATACCATGGCACGAAAGACTGTTCCCGAGACACATTCAGCTGCAGGTGCCACCTAGCCTTGCATTTAGAACCTGGCTCCATGGAAGCCTAGCGGTCTGACTTTAATTCTGTCAACATCTCTTAGCCTTAGGAGTTCTCCATAGTGGTCCTCAGGAAAGAGTAACACTTATGGGAGGAAGTTTGCTATGAATATTTTAAGAGTGATAACTCTTGAAAACTCTTGCTGTGGAGTTTGCACGTGGAAGGTACTCGAGACATTTCTCCAGTGTAAGCTCACTGAACTCCTTCTGTAGGACAGGAATGGCTCTAGACCGAAGACCATGGCTTCCGTGGGGGCTGTGCTTTAGGACAGGCACAAAATTGACAAGCAAGGGGTACAAGGAAGAAGCAGATTATGTGGCACCAAATCAACTTTAGATAGAAAGCACACACAGGACAAGTAGTCACGGATAACAATGCTCTCTGGGCCCAGGAAAGTGAAATAAATGCCAGGTGGGTTGAAAAAGAACAGGCCTTTTTTTTATTACTCTATTTTTGAAAATAGCGTTAGTACAGAAAACATGCTCCCCCCTTAATCTCCTTACAAAAATAACAGTACAAAGGTCAGGATAAAGTGTTAGCTGACCGTCTCTCTACCGGTGGGCAATCACTGTCTAAGTGTCATTTGTTGGTGAATCTCTGCTCTGTTACATTTAAATATGGAAAATAAAGTGTGTTCCTCCTCCTGTAAGAATACAGATTCCCAGCCATTATAACTCTTATGCTTTGTGGCAAATCATATTCACCCCAGGGGAAGTGTTCCATTGGTTAAGAAAAGTTATATTTAGATTATTTGACATTTCACTGTTAAATTTTTCTTCATTCTACTGCCCTGGTTTTATTCAACCAATAGTACTCAACTGGCAAGGCATAGTTCTGACTCTCTTCTACAGACAGGAATGTCCACGTTGCTAAGTTCTCCCACAATTATGCAGCAGGTAAGTAGCTATAGCTCCTGGAGGAAGGATCCCCTTCCTCTGTATTTCTACTTTACATGTAGATGTGATGGTTGGTGTTCCAGCAACCACCATGTGCCTATGAAGCAATTTGCACAAAAGGTAGTTGGGCAGAAACGGAGATGACTCCAAGGGCACTGACTTCAGTAAGAAGCTTCTAGATGAGCCTAAGATGCAACTTGTTGTATATTAGAGAAAAATGAACTTTCACCTTGTTTACATCACTTTGTTTCTGTTACCAGAATCGAATAAGTCATGACCAATTCATTAAAATCATTATTAAAGAGGTAGAAGCTTATAATATAGAGCAGCAGAATTCCAGCATGGTGAATCAGAACATGTAATCATCCTTTGTCATAGAGCAAAACCATAGAATCACCTCCTTTGTCACCAGCTGAAACTGCCACCACTTGGGTTTGTGTAACTGATCCTCGCTCTTTCTGAAGTCTATCGGGTGAGCACAGAGATTCCTGCGTCGGATAGTGACAGAGCTTACATGGCTTCATCAATTTTGCCTGCCTGTATCTGGTAATCTGAGCAACTACTTTGACAATAACAATATGCAATATGATAACCATTGTTAATTTCCTACAACCTTGTTTTGAAATTCTAAATCATTTTTATAGCTTTATTTCTCTTTAAAGTAGAAAAAAATTAACAGAAAAAAATTAATTTACCCCTAAATAACTAAAATCTGAGGGATTGACTCAAGTTATTAGAATACCACAAGGAATTAAATGTTTCGGACTGAAGTGAGCGCATGGATTGAACCATATGATTCTCTGGAATGGAGGACAGTGGTGCAAATGAAGTGATCAGTTTTTAAAATTGATTTGAAATTGGTTTAATACTGCAGTTATTGAATATGAATGGCCCAGTTATTGACAATGAAAATGCACACCCCTGGGTTTGGGTTGTGGTTCAGTGGCAGAGCTGTGCTCGGTGTGCAGACAGATCTTGCACTCCAAACTGCACAAACCAGCCAGACACCGAGCTGTTGACCTGTGCTCCCAGCACTCTGGGAGGCCGAGGCTGCAGGATGGTGCGTTCAAGCCTGACCCCAGGCAATTAAGCAATTTATCAAGACTCTGGCTCAAAAAAATAAATAAATAAATAAAAAGGTGTGAGGGTAATGTTCCGTGCAAAGACTCTGAACACAAAAACCTTGTCAAGTACAAGGCAGATGGCAATAATGAGCATAATGCAATATCACCTCCACATTTTTAAACAGCATAATCTGGTTAACAAAACCAACAAACAGCTGGGCATGGTGGTGCATGCCTATAATCCCATCTCTGGGGAGGTTGACATGAGACAGAAGAATCACTAAGAGTTTCAGCTGCATGGTGAGACCTTGTACCAAATTAAAAATAAATAAATAAATCTCAAAGGCTAATTCACTTACATGAGCAAATTTAATTAGAGGCAGACAGTAGAGAGCAGGCAAGAGGCCCACAAAGTTACCAGGGTTTTAGCTTCAGTCTGCCTTTCTGTCTCATGCTTCATGGCGGGTGGCTTCCATCCTGGAGGTCCTAACATGGCTACCTGAGCATGAGATATTACATCTAGGTTTAGAGAGAGAGATCTAACTGAATCAGTTCAGCTCCTAGAAGTCTCATATACTCACTTTTCCTTGCCAAAATGTAGCACACAGGAAGTAACAGTATCTTAGACATATGAACACTCTTTAGGCAAGAAGAGCTCTATGTCCAAGAATGAATAAGGTAGGAGATGACAGGACAGTCTCCAGTCTCCCTTAAATATCAAGGGACGTGTGTTTGTTGGTAGCAAGTGCTGCCTTAGTGTGCAACTTGGGACATATCCAATATTAAATATTAGTATTAAGTTAATATTTAGTATTAATTAACAATGACTATCTTATATGCTTAATTATTATGTACCCTCAATCATATGTATAACATACTTGACCACTGATCATGACATTAATGTTGATTAAAATTTTAAATGACCGAAAACTTGTTTTCTTTCTGCATATTTTTTTAGCCTGAAATAAAAAGAAACAATGCTGACCTGATACAAGACTGGCTCCAACAACTCCTTGGCCCCACCTATGATATTTGAAGTCAGTGCCACCCACAAAAATAAAACTTTTAAAATATGCATGGTAATAAAGCGGCTCAATAAATGAAGATTACATCGAGCCATTTTTTTGCCAAAGCGACCTCAGAATTTTTGCTGTAGCCATTGGGGGATATTCGGCTGGGTTAGAATCGTCTAATAAAATGTGTTAAAAGCCCTAACTGTCACTAATGTGAATTTGATGCACTGTGACTTTTCTTCACTGTGAGCTGATGAAATAAATTTACTAAGTGTGGTGGCAATGTCATTTCCTTAGCATGCCCTCGACAGAGCCATCGTCATTCCTGTGTCTGGCTGCTGGCGATGTGGAACATCCTTCGCACAGGTGTGACTGTCGCATGCTCGGCCACGCTGCTCCTACCCCACGGGAGCAGGCTGCCCTTCAGGAAGGAGTTCAGTGGCCTTGCATTCTCCATCCCGGAACATCTCCCAACGCAGGGAGCGGTGCAGAAAGCCAGCTACCAGCTCCACAGGGATACGAGCTCGGGGAGGACATCGCTGCTCCATGGTGAGCAGCAGAAGCTGCTCTTGACTTTGAGTCACCTTGGGAGCCAGCACGTATCTGCTGACCACGTTGGTCGCAGCCTTCTGCTTGTGTTGCTCCGTCCAGCTAACCGTGTGCCCGCTACTGCTCTCTGCCTCTCCTCTCGCCTGAGCCTGTGTGTCATGTTTAGCAAAGCTTCCTGCGCATGTGCAGCTCCTGGGACGATCCAGTTAAATGTTGATTTGGGTTCCATTGAGCTTGCAACATGCGAACTGCAAGGCCAGCGCCGCGGCCAAGGGTGCAAGGACAGGCCTTCCCAGATGCAAGGACAGCGACGCAGCTCGGAGTGGTTAAGCAGCTCAGCGTTCTAGCCCTCAGAGCGTCCCATTCCACTGGGTCAAGCTGGGAAGCCACAGAATTGTATTTCTAACAAATTCCCAGCTGCTACCGTTGGATGAGAAATCACATTTCCAGAATCAGTAATTTATAGTCAGGGATAGGGACCGCGGGCATAGCTCCGCGGTGGAGCACAGGCCTTTTCAGTCCAGTCCCAGGAAGAGCAGAAATAAATGCTTTAGTATGAATCGCCAAGAAGAGAGACATGGCCGGATAGGGTAGAGCATCTCTGTAATTCCAGTACTTGGGAGGCTGAGGTAAGAGGGTTACAAATCGGAGCCTGGTGTGGGCAGTTCAGTGATTTCGTAAAACTGCCTTAAAATGAAAAACAAAAATGGCTGCGGATGTAGCTCAGGACAAACACCTCGGGTTCAGTCCCCAGTGCACCTACCAGCACACACACAAACCTTCCGCGGTTACACGTGTTCACTGGCAATGAAAGGAAACAAATGTTAAAATGTTATGTCTTCTCAGAGAAAGATACAGATCAGCAGAAGGCCACACGTGCTTTTAGAGGTTTTTTTTTTCTCTCTCAAATTAGAGAACATATAACTTTGAACTCGTAGATTGGCTCATCAAGGGATATTTCATTTTGTCAGTCAAATCCTTAAGAAGTGGAGATTATAAAAATGCATGATAGAGCCAGCGAGATAGCTCAGTGGACTAAGTGCTTGTTTAGGCAAGCTCAGGAGCCAGGGTTCCATTTCTGGCACTGCATGGCAGACACCCCCAATCCTCACACACACACACACACACACACACACACACACACACACACACACACACACACCAGCCACACTGAGCCAGTGATGGAGGCTGGGTATGGTGGTGCACTAGGGAGGCTGAAAACAGGAGGATCACTGTGAGTCCAGGCTGCATAGTGAGACCCTGCACACACACACACACACACACACACACACACACAAATAAATAAAAATGCCTATTATGAATGCTGCAATTGGTTTCTCTCTCTCTCTCTCACACATATATATATATATATATATATATATGTGAAATTTATGAAGCTCCATCACACTACTGTATTTCACATAAATTCATTGTGAGTTAATTGTAAGTTGATAATTATAAATTAGTTTTTTATATACTGAAATCTATAGTTAAGGTAATAATCAATCCAATTTTCCTTATCTTGATTCATATTTCAATTATGTATGTATGAAATATATTCATATTTCAATTATATATATATATATATATATGAAAATAGTTATGCTGTTGGTAGTAAAGATTCAGGTACTATACAGATTCCTTTCATCTTTTATGTAAACATTATACATTTCAAGGCTTTAGAGGATAGTCTCATTTAGTGTTGCTGGGCCCTACAAAACAGAACTCAATTGTCAAGGGCCTGTTAGTTCTTAAATTCTTCCTACGTTTCCTTTTTCTTTCCCTACCTAAGTAGGAAAACATGATGCGCCTCTGCTTTACTAGCAAAGTGCAGAAATGAGGGCAGAGAAAGGCACAGTGCCTACTGATCATTCCAGCTCCTTTTGCTTAGGACTTCCAATTACAATGGAATTTTTAGAACTTACAGACCACAGAATGGGCGAACAAAAATCCTCAACTCTGAAACAGCTATTTTGAGCATGTTCCAAATAACATAGCACAAGACACTTTCTACAAGGAAAGATGGGCCTAGGTGTCAAGATTTAGGATGTGCTTTAAATAAAATCAGGAATAGTGCAAAGCTCAGTAAGGCTCAGAAACGCTCCATGTAGCCAATTTATAAAAATTATATAGATTTTCATCTATCTTGGTGTCCCCAGGAAATTCTTTGTGAAATACTTGAAGTATGAGTCAAGATAAGGAAAATTGGATTATTGCTCTAACTACAGATTCCAGGATAGCAAACCAATTCATAACTATTAACTTAAATCAACTTATGATAAATTTATAGGAAATACAGTAGTTGGATGGAGTTTCATAAATGTCATCAATCATCCAATTGCCATGTGATTATGAGTCTAAACAGAAAATGGCTTGAATTGCCTAAAGGAATTAATCAACAACTATAGTTTCTTTGTGAGGTAAATTTTAATAATACTTTAATATTTTAAATGTCCATCTACTCAATACAAATTCATTTCCCACATTCTAATAACCCTTCAGAACATCATCTGCTATTGGCTGACATATCTACCTAAAAGTATTACAAGGACTTTACACTCAGATCTAAATTTTCTGTTCCATATTTAAGCAAGTTGAAGAGAAATGGAAAGATGAACACATGTAAGCTAACGTTCAGCTAATAATTTTAGTTACTTATAGAACATCTATACCTACACTCAAAAACATAATTTATTATACTATTTTATACTTCCAAATTTGTAACATTGTATTTTACATTTCAGAACTCCTATCACTGTCAAAGTAGCTTGTACATCAAACAACACAAATCCCCCCATTATCTTACTAAGGCTGTGAAACTCACACATGGTACACATCTTATAAAACCAAATGTAATTTATTAAAACTGCATTTTTATTTGGCCCCAATATCCAATTTCATCTCGGGGTCCACCTTTCCTTAGAAACTGTAACTGAGAAGACTAGTCAAAAAATTTATAAGAAAAAAAGCCCCTTGTTTTTTTAAAGAAAGCTAATTAATAAACAAAACAAATCAGGTGAGAAATTTCCATATAATATATAGCTTTCCTGCATAGCTTTACAGAGTTTGCCACAAATGACTAATAAAAGATTACTTAAATATATAGTTTCTTTCTGGATCAAAAAATTATAATAACCCATTAAAATGGCATGCCTTCTGAATAATTTGCCTGCTCTTGTGTGTCCATTGATCTAAGATTCAGTGAACGCTGTAGTAGGCTTTAATTTCTAAATGTATTCATGTATGTGGTAGACACCATTTCTGATTTTCCATTTTAAGAGAGTTACTGCTAAGGTAGACAGAGTATTAAATACTAATATAGAAGTGAGCTAAATTTTTAGTTCATCTATAACATGCCAATCCTTATGTGTCAGAATCATGACCTAATACCTTCTGGGCTGGTTACACAAGAGCTTGAAGGGGCAGGATGGAAGCCACTGAGATGGCAGGTCTCGATCCAAGCTAGAAGCTTAACAGGTTTGACAATGAATTTATACTTTTAAAGACTTACTAGCAAATTGTGTTAGACACAGAATACATTTTGGGGAAGGCATTGAAATAAGGTCTCCATATATAGTCCAGGCCGGCCTTGAACTCACTATGTAAGCCAGGGTGGCCTCAGACTTGAGCCAATCCTCCTGACTCAACCTCATGAGGGCCAGAATTACCAGCATGGGCCACCACACCTAGGTGAAACATACTTTTGAGCCTAGGTCAGCTCACAGGCACCAGGGTTACAGTTCTTTCACATAATTCTTGACAAATCTCTACAGTCCAACCTGCTGGCCTATGTCCTTTCTACAGTCATTGGAAGCTGTAGACACTGGTGAGTACAGTCATCAGGGCAACAATCCAAGGACTTAGCTGTGAAGGATCATAGGAGAAGAAGCTTCTGGGAGTTCCTCTCTGAGGAGTGAAGGATATAGTAAAAAATGAACTCATTTACCAAACAGAAGGCCGCCCTGAGAATACACATCCATCCTTCATGCAGAAAGATACCGATTCTCTGGTGCTAAAGAAAATAAGCCCCAAATCATCATTTTCCCCAAGATTTTGAAGAACAATTTTAATTTGTACATCTAAAATGGAAATTCATTCAGAATAACCTCCATAATACCCAACCTTCCCACATAGTCTTCAGAGCACACAAAGTAGCAGGAATTTTCAAATTCTTAAGAGTGCAAGCACGCACGCCGTGCAGTCCTCAGTGGGCAGTGCAGTATATACATGCATGAAAAAGATAACGGCAGTGCAGCTTTTGCTGCTAGAGAATGCGGAAGTTCTGACAGACACGGAACACTGGAGAGTCTCATAGTTACAGTAATAAACACAGTTCCTCCATAACACAGAATCATGAACAGATGTCGCAATCCTTTTATATCCAATAGACTTCTACGCATGCTTTGGTGGATGTTCCCCTACTAACAGGCACATTTATTGTTTTGCACATGTCTTTGCTAATGTCCTAAATTTGGGTTCCAGGTAATCTAGAAACTCCAGCCCTTCATCCTCCTGCCGGTCGCTGCAGCAGCCCACCGAGCCTGCCATAGACCCTTTGCCTTCATAGTTATATGAGCGAACGTAGTCTTCCGAATGCTTATGTTCCTCATCTTGGCCACACCGGTACACCTTCTGTATTGAGAAAGAGCACATTTTATTATTGTTTTAAAAAACACCTAAACAGATTAGCATAAAAATGATGTCTTGGATTTACCTTTTACTGTTTAATTTTTAATCAGAGTGTGTCCTCTAATGGGTTCCTACATATAAAAAATGCACATGATTGGTCTATATTATATTCATTATTAAAATATAGCAAATAAATCAATGTCATTAGTGAAAACATTATGAAAACTAAGGTTACATATATATCACGTAATTCATTTACAAGTTCCCATCTGCACATAAGATATGTATAGTTGAAATTTTCCTCAGTTGATTTTTCTCTTATGTGCAGAATCATAGCCAATATAGCCTATAATTCTTGTTTTTATACTGACATATCACTATTATAGTGAAATATAGTCAACTAGATAATATCAACCTAGACTGGCCAGTCTGAGCCAAAAGCAAAGCAAAACTAGAAAATAATGACAACAAAGTTCTTAAATAAAACCTCAAAGAAAAGCTTTATCATTCTGTCTGTCAGGTCTTCATAACTACATGAAAGACTCAAGCACACTGATATGGTATGATTTATGATCTGTTCATTGCAAAAATATTTCACTGGAGATGGTTTCTTTGGTAATTTTTAGGAAAGAAACTATCAGTTTTTAATCTTCCTAGACATATCCACAAATGCTACACCTAGAGAAAATATGATAAAACATATTTTCAAATTTGAAGTTAAGAAGGTTGTTCTACTCCTTGACTTTGGAATTGACATCCACGTCCACAATAACCCAGAATTGAAATGACAACGTACTCCAGGTGTGTGAGTTGTAGAACTTGGGGAAAGCCTGACTGACAATGCTTTGCTCTCACGTGGTGTCAACTCAAGGACTTACTTCGCCGAGCCGAGGCTGGGTGAAGCTCTGCCAGTCGGTGTAGGTGTACTTGCCGGTGTCTGTTCCTCCCTTCATGGACTCCAAGGTGTGATGGCCCCCTCCTTTACTGGAATCCAAAGTGTAGCCTCCTTTGGCCATCTCGAAGCTTTGCTGTCTTTTAATTCCCTGGCCACCAAGAGTGCCAACAGACAGGCTTGTGTCACCGATATTGGATGTCTGCATAGGGAGTCGAATATTTGCTTCCTAGAAATAAAGATAAACCAAAAGTGAATGAATCAAAATGAAACTGACAATTCACTTTCTTCCTCGCCCAAGGCAAATCTCTTTCCTTTTGTGCTCTCTACATATAAAAATCCGGATAATGCAGTCCCCATACTGTAGATGTTACGAGTTGAGCAGTGTTTCCTAAAAATTTCTGTGCACAGTCCCCACCACCGGTATCTCAGAATGTGACCTTATGTGGAAGTATGGCCATTGTAGACACAGTTGCTTAGAGAAGTCACACTGCAAAAGGTGCCTGATCTACTACGACCTATAACCTTCCTTACAAGAAGGAGGAATTTGAACATGGACAGGCAAAGGACAAATGTCACACAAAGATTCGAATTATGTTGCTAGCAGCTCAGGTGTTACAAGAGGCTGGAGAAAGGCATGGCCCAGGGTCTTCCCTGGGGCCTTCAAAAGGGACACAGCCCTACAGGAACCTTTATGTCTAGTCTCTACCTTCCAAAACAGTGAAATGATAAATTTCTATTATTTAAGTCACTCAGCTCATTATAACAGTCCTTTGAAACTAATGCAAAGAGATCAGGAGGTTTAAATGAATTCAACCATTCTGGGCACCTGGAACTCTGCTTGGCCTGGTATGCACTCAGTTCGCACCACAGGTGACTATTGCTATTGTATATTAATCCAACTATCATCATGGGTCACCAGAGAATTCAACAGGAACTGAAATCTTATTTACCGTTACTTCTTCTCCAGGTCCTTCGGTATTCGATACAATTAAGTTTTGCTGGGCTACATCCTCTGGAAAACATTTCTTTACTTTTGTCTTAGTAGTGACACAGAAACATGCAAATATCATACCTAAAAAAATAAAAATTGAAGTAAAATTCTATCTCCATTTGGTATATACTGAATAATTTGATTATAAGATTTTTAGAAGTTTCTCTACATAAAGTTTTAAAATCCATCTAATAGACTGAGGTCATAACTGGTCATAAAACTTGAAAAAGAATATTTTTAAAAAGCATTAGTTATTTAATCATTCCTGTCTTAGATTAATAAAAGCTTCTTTCCCAGCTTCTCTTGCTTCCTCTACATTGAAATAGTAACTTCATTTGACTAAAATCTAAGACAGTATTATTGACATTTAAAATCATACATAACATATTTAAAAGGCTTAGAACAACAAAGCAAAGAACTCTAGACATAATTACAATCCGAAGGGAAATTCAAATCAGCATCTGATTTTGCAGGTGTTCATCAACTGATTCGCTGCTAGCAGGTACATTCAGTTCAACTTGAACTTCAAACCAAAATAGATTAATACATAGTAAAGACCAAAGGATAAACTGAGAGTTTAGTGGTTCTTTGTAGAGGAGCGATGTTTAAATGGGAGGAATGTCATTACTCCTGCATCTCTGAAACCAGTTTTAAGAGCACATAATTTTAGTTTCCTTCACACGTGTTGCTTCTCTGCCACAGCTCCTTTACAAGTATTTTCTCTATCTGGAGTGTTCTTATGATATAAACTGAACTCCTTCATTAATACTATGGAATACAAACATCTAATCACTCGTTGGGACCACACTGTTCTCATTAATTCTTCTACTATTTTTTAAATTTTTAAATTACTTTTAATAAGACATATCAATATGATAGTTTCACAACACATTAGTAGTACATTCACAATAATTGACACATTGAATATTGTCCTCACAATTAATTCTTCTACTCTTGTGTTCCCTAAGTAACACTCCTTGAAAGACTGTAATATTTACTATGGGAAGAACTCTAACAATTTCATCCAATTTCTTCACATTACATATGGAGAAATATGTCCAAAGAATGAGAAATAGTTTACCCAACCTTTCACAGTTAACTCAAAGAATTAAGGCTATGACCCTGAAACTTAATTTAAACATTTGAACCTGACTAATACATAAGACTTAGATGAAACTTGAGCTAAAACATTCCACATGGGCCAGGGAGATAGCTCAGAGGCACAGTGCCTGCCTGCCAAGTGAGTTTCATTCCCCGTATCAGAAAGAAAAGACATCCCAGGTAATGATACTTACACAGTAACAGTACAGACCCCAGAATCATGGCAAGGATCGCCCACTTGCCGAGAATCACATTGGAGCGCGGCACTTCGACATCCCTGACGCTCATCCTGCACTCAGATGGGGTCGTGCAGTCACATACTCTCACTGACAGAATATGTTTCGCAGAGATACCATGTCTGTCTTGTATGCGGATGGGCACAGAATAGAAGTTGTTTTCAAGACGTTGCCGTCCACGAAGAAAGGCGCGTTTACCTTGAGAAAATAAAAATAGGCAGAGGAAATATATAGTGACATGAAATTTCAGTAGCAAGAGCATTTCTACTTGGTATCATTGGAAAGGAATAATTAAAAATAAAAACATTGATCAATTTTTTTTTTCTTCTTCTTCTTAAAAATTACTTTGGGGCCAACAAGATAGCTCAGCGATCTAAAGCCTGCTTAGGCAAGCTTAGGTAACTGCAGGGACTGAGGTTTGATCCCTGGCACCACATGCTATGCCAGCCTCACTTCCAAGGCAGTCTGAGTCGGTCATAATGTAAATAAATAAATAAAGTTTAAAAAAATTTTTAATTACTTTGATTTCTCACAGGACAAGAAAAATTTGATATTATTTTATGCTCACATTAATCTACATTTAAAATATTCTACAAATGGTTGTATAAAATGGATATATGTTTTCTGAAATGATCATGGAACTAAAATCTAAGTATAATATATGTAATATACATAATGTATATGTGTAGAATTCATATGTAATATATATGGTATTCTGTTTTCAGTCAGTCAGTCAAATAATTTCCTAAAATGAATGTGTGGTTTCAGATAAACAAAGGTAAGGCTGAGGACCATCAGGCATCTTGAACTCCGGTTGATGAAAAGATTTGCAGCAGTCTCTTACCATCCTTTGATTCTACACTCCAAAGTTTGCTGGCAGAATTATCCAGAAGGAATTCAAAAGGCGGCCCATTGTCAGGCCCATCCAGATCTATGGGCTCCAGAACAGCGTAGTCTTGGCTGTGCTGGCAAATAGTCACATCTTTATCGATCTGTGGTGGGTGATCATTATAATCTTCCAAAAAGACAACTAGTGTTCCTGTGCAGGATCGGCCACCTAAAATAATTCATAAATAGGTGATTTCTTCACTTAGATATGTGCCTATTTTCAACTATGTTTATAATACACACACTACAAATGTTTTCAAATAGCTTCTTACATCTCAGACATAGTTACTATAAAATGGTGACATGACACTCTCCCTGGAAGACTGAATCCTGAGACACATATGTTTCCAGGTGCTTTGTAGGACAGGTTTTTTTTGTTAATTTTAGTCCCGAGGACTGAACCCAGGGTGTCCAGCTTGCCAGGCAAGCATTCTACCATTGAGCTAAATCCTCATCCCTTCCAGGTGCTTTTTAACACTGAAAGATAAACAGGCATGGTGGTGCATGCCTATAATCCCAGTACTCAAGAGGCTGAGACAGGAGGATTGCCTGGACTACACAGTGAGTTCAAGACTAGCTTGAGTGACACAGACAGACCCCATCTCAAAAAATCAAATTAAACACACACACACACACACACACACACTAAAAGGTATGGTATTATAAGGCATGTAAAGAATAACCTATTTGAATTGATTTCTTACATTCTTTTAAACTAATATATTCATCCTTAGAACAAAATACTTTGTGTTTAGTTATTGATTATCTTCACAGCCTCTTCTCTTTCTTCTTATCTATCTTTGACTCAGAACTTGTCCCTGTTCCCTCGAGACATCTGGACACTTTCCTTCCGGTCTGCCTTGCTGTATTCTGTGGCCACTGCCAGGAATACTTTGCACGGTAAAACTTATTTTAACCTTTGCTTATCCCAGAGCTTCACACACATGAAGCACACACTTTATTTCCCCAGGCCAGCCCTTGCCACCCTCACGAAATTTGTGGCTTCTGTGGACAGCAGGAGCCATTCTCCCTGGTTTCCTCAGAATAGGCTGCTCACACTTTGCTAGCATACAAATGTCGAAAGCATTAAGACATACAGTGAGACCTCAGTTCATGAACTTAACAAAGGCTGCAATATTTTCAGACTTTGCTTGAAATTATTAAAACAAGCATCAGTCCAAATCACATCTGAAAACAAAGTTTTAGGTTTCTAAGACTACAGAGATCTCATGGCAGCATTGCACTTTACCTATAGCAAACAGATTCAACAGTAAGCAATTACTGATAATGGTTGAAAAGTAACTAGACATATTTGTATGCTTCAAAGCTTGTATGTACATAAGCAATGGCAAGCATTGGTGAGGAGGCAACCCCACAGCCTGGTCACTACATAACAGACCAAGTAAACCCACTCTCATGACACTTCTACAGAGAGAAACTCTTAAAAAGCATGCTTTCTCCCTTTATTTAAGTGTTTTCAGATGACAGAAGCTCACTGTTCAGGGATCAAGTGGAAAGATATTAGGTTCTTTCTCCTTAAACTTCAATATGGCTTCTATTAATTTCTAGCAACGTGTTTTTGTTCATTTGCACTCTATGCACACAATGTTTACCTCTTCCATGTGACAGTCCTACAATATTTATTAAAGAAAATGCCTTTTACAGAATCAGAGTATATTTTGAAATTTTCAAATTTAATTTTCTATTTGAAATAATTTTTTTGTGGTACCAGGGATTGAATCACTTGAAAATAATGTATGCCAAGTACTACCAGTGATACTCCCAGAACTAGGGGACTTCACCAAGTGGACCTAGGACACTAGAGATTAGAAGAATGACAGCTCTCAGTATCTGCATTAAATAAACCTGTACCAAGTTCTCTACTAGACGTCTGCTAAAGGTCTGGCTTAATCACTGCCAAAGAGTACTTGTATAAAATTGACTGCAGGCTCCTTTTAGAACAGAATTCATGCAAGAACAACAATAATATCCTTTCAAAGTGAAAACACATCACCACGACAGCATATTTTTCCCAGTGCAAGCAATTAAAGGCCTTGAGGAACTGACCCAAGGTTAGTAGGAACAATCACAGAAGTTGCTACTGCCATTCATTGAAATGCTTCAAAGAACCAAATTTCAAACCAGAAAGGCTATGGTACTCTAGGTATGAGGCATATGAAACAATGTACTCTAGAGGATTTTATTTTAAAGCTACAGGAAAAAAAAATAGGATTAAAATGTCTGAGAAAGCATTGTAAAGGTGTTTTATTGTCAATATATCAAGAGACAAAACTCTTAAACATGAAGTTCCACCAATTTCAACTTCCATTAATTTCCATGGAACTTAATGTGCTTTTTCCTACATTTGCCGATGCATTACAAAGATGATTTAAAGATAGGTTATAGCATTGCTGTATCAACTAGTTTGATTTAATCATCCACCTTATATACATAAAAATGATGAAACTTCCTTGGATTAGGTAGTCAAAAGAATCAGCTCTGTGGGGAAAACCTAGTTGTTTCACATGGGTGTGTATGTAATTGATATGATTAAGTAAACTACTGTAGCTTCTATTTAGACTTTTATATTTATGTTGTGTATTTCTTTGAGATATAAAAAAAATAACACCATAGTGGTACATGTAGATTAAATAAACACACTAGTAAATCCTTCTAACATTTGTGATCATATTAAAATGATTTACTGGTAAGAATATATGTTTATTTTTTTCTAATTCTTTTCTTGTGTGTGCAATGTCTCACTACGCAGCTCAAATTCATAGTGATCCTCCTGATTTCTGGCTCCCTAGTGCTGGGATTACAGGCATGTGCCACCGTGCCCCAACTACCTCTCTGGCTCAGCCAATCCAAGTGCAGGACCAGCGCAGCATGTGGTGTCAGGGATCGAACCCTGGCCCCTGTGCTTACCTAAGCAATTGCTTAGTCCTCTGAGCTATACCACTGGTCCTAGGAATATATGCTTAAAAGGGTGATCCCTACAGTATTCAAAGAACTTTCTTTACAAAACAGATTCTAGACAACCTCAGAAACTACAGACCATGGAGAAAAGAGTTTTCACTTGCTCGTTTGTTTGAAGTAGGACAAATGTGTTGTTCTTCATTAAGAACAGCTTCAAACAAGCCACCCAGAACCTAAGTGTGTTAGGCTAAACCCTTTCACCAGATTCAAACTATGAAGACCCAACCCTGTGCTTATGACAAAATCAAAGGTCCTTAAATATGCCACTATTTCCTCAACAAAAATTAGGTAATCCCATCCTGCAAAATTAGACTTTGACCATTTTTATTTTTTTTGCAGCTTTGCCTTGTGCATGCACTGCCACCCAAATTTGGTGGCCCCAATAAAATAACCAATCATAATATTTACAATTATGTGTTCTGATTAGATTAATGCAAATAGTTTGCCCTGAACTTTGGAAATAAACAGATTTCATCCCACATTTTCTTAGAAACATATATTACATATATACTTTTACTGGTGGTTGGCATTCAGGCCCCTCTATTAGAAAATGAAATGACACTTACTTGCATCCACCGCCACAACTGAAACATTGTACTGGTTGTTTTTTACAAATTTTGATTCTCTATCTAGTTCTTTTATAGTTCTCAAATTTCCAGTGTTTTCATCAATGCTAAACCAGTTATCTTCATCTTTTATCTTCTTATATCTAATTTATGAAAATCAAAGGTAAGTAATCAAGCAAAGAAAAAGATGTGGCCTTAAAACCCGTCATTGTGAAATGTACATAGAACTGTAGTTTAAAAGTCAATTTGCGCTCTTATTAAAGTTAAGGTGCTTAAACAAACAAAAAAAAAAAAAAAAAGGAAAAATAAAGTAAAGGAGCTTTTGAAAAGTAGATCACCTTAAGCTTTCACCATTGCGGGCTTCTGGGTCCAGCGCTTTGTAGCCCAAGAGTTCTTGGCCAACTGGGAGGCCATCTTTACTCTGAACAACTTTTACTGGTGGTTGGCATTCAGGCCCCTCATCACTGTCTTTAATTTTAACAGTGACAGTTGTGGTACACATTGTAGGAAGAGGTGAGTTCGCTGCTTTAGAAAACTGTGCTTCATTTAGCACACCAATTTGCAAAACAACTTGACGACTGATCTCATAGTTCAACGGCTGTTCAATAAACATATTTTCATCAGTCAGTAGGTACCATTATAGAGGAGACTTATAATTACAATAGCAAGTTTTAACACAAAGGCAAGGTCATTTAAACATTCAAAACATTACTCTCTACATTCATGCTAATAGAGCTTGGTAATTAAATTCCCGCCATGTTAGAGCTGTTAAATATAAAATTACTGATGCTAGAGGTCAGTTAATTTTTTTCTCACTTTTTGAAGATTTAAGTTCAATCTTCTCATTCGTTTATTAATAGAAATGCAGAAAAAGTGTTTTTAAATAGTTAAATTATTTCATTTATATCTGTAATAATAAAAACCCTTCCAAGGTAATATATAAAATAATCAGGTAAATATTTGGCTACAGAGAAATAGTTGCTCTGAATATTTAAATTATAAGATGTTAAAGAAAAAGATAAGATGTTATCTTAGCAGCACCTTTCAGTGTTTAGTTTCTCTCTCTCTCTCTCTGTCTCTGTCTCTGTCTCTCTCTCTCTCTCTCTCTCTCTCTCTCTCTCTCTGTCTCTTCAGCCAGACTAGGGATTGAACTCAGGACCTTGTGCTTACCGGGCAGGCACTTGTGCCACTGAGCTATCTCCCCTGTCCTAAGTCAGCTTAGTGTCTGCACAAAGTGCTCAGTGCCATACTAGATAATTAGAAAAGCTTCTGAAAGCAACATTTAAAGAGTGAAAGAAAAAGGAAAGGAAATTTAAACGGTAAGAAAGAAAAAAATATACAACATAATATAATAATAAACTTCTTCATGGAGTATCTGAGAACACCACATTTCTCTAAGAATGTAGTAAAGGAAGAGAGAAATAAGTTAGTGGGACAGTGGATCGAAGAACTCAGAGAGGACCAGTAACTGTCTAAGATCTCTTTAGAGACAAATATTTGATTTCATATTCCATGTTTCTTGGCTTTTGCTTTCTTTATATATAAAGCAATTCGCTTTTTGCCTGGCATAAGGAAAGTCATGTCTCCTTTAAGGAAATAAATAAAGGTACTTGTAATAAAAGAAATAAATTTGTGTAAACCAATGTATATCAGCAGGACTGCAAAATTTGAGTCACGTATGTATGGAAAGTTGCTTTTCCACATCGCAGCACAAGCATAATAAGTTAGAATACTCAAGCACGTGGCTTCGTTATTTTGCTCACTTACCTTGACCACACACAAGACGCCTTCGTTTGTTTTTGGATCTGTGCTAATCTTGAAATTACCATTTTCATTTCCTTGTAAGATTGTGTACACAGCCCTTGAGTGAGGAGTGTTTGCTAAGTCCTGGTCCTGTATCGCCATCCGTAAGATCTCAACATCTATTCTGTTTTCTTCCACTTCAGTAAAATACTGGAAAAGATGCCATTTTACATTAGAAACCTATATCTTTACCAACACTGTTTTCTACACTAAAAATCATACTTAAAGAAACAGTCATATGAAAATGTAAGCATATTTATTGAGAAAGAATTTATAAGTTTAATGCGTAGTTTATTTTTTCCTCTTAAGCTGCTTTTTTTTTTTTTTTTTTTCAAATTTTTTCCAAATTCTAACAAATCTTAACCGCCCTGAGTTCTCTGACATGATTTCCTGGCCCCTTCTCACTCTCTTCTCAGAGCTTCTGCAGTATTTACAGTGTGTTCTCCATTTTTGACGAAGTAAGCATTGAATGCATGTTTCATGTGAATATATCAGGCACTCTGTATCTTTATATATTATATATGTTGATTTATTATGAGATGACTTAATTTCATGTTCATATCTAAAATTCTTTTTATTCAATAGTAAATATTTTAAGAGAAAGTTTCTCCTTTTTTGAGAAAGTAAATCATAGACTTCCTCACAGAAAAACTATGATTATAAAAAACAAATTACTAAAATAATAGAATGGTAATAAATTCAAGTTTTTTTAAAGATGTACAGGGGATGGGAAACAGCTCAGTAAAATAAGTGCTTGCCTGGCAAGCACAAGGTCCTGAGTTCAATACCCAGTTCCAGAAACATAAATAAATAAATAAATAAATAAATAAATAAATAAATAAATAAATAAATAAATAAATTTGGATCTAGGTTTGAACCATAATTATTCCTTGTAAATAGTCTATGAGATCTTGGACAAGTCACTGACATAGCTCCCATTTCTGCATATTAAATATGGCATACAATACATCTTCACACATTGTAGGAATTAATTAAGAAACATTGCATGGCTGTGACTATCATGGTGGTTGCTGCATTTTCATTTTTTACCTATGCCTTGATGTCAATCAATGGAAAGAATAGAAAGTTACTCATTAAAAGCTCAAGGAGGAAAGAACCACTTCCTTGTTATAGCCTAAGAGGAAGTCTGCTTCAGAATGTGGAGATTAGCATGTATTTAGACTCCAGCAGTTTCTCGTTCATTCTAAGAACAGGAAGACATCAGTGAGAGGACCCCTTCTTCCCCATCTGACCTAACTTGAGTCCAAGGAATTTGCTACTAGAGGAGAACGATGCAAAAAGCTCAGGCCATGTGAGCTGCATCAAAAACAAAGCAGCTCTTAGCTACGGAGGCCAACGCTATTTCTGCAGTATCCAGAAACCACTGGCACCTCCGGTGTTTTCACCACCATCTCCACCATCTCTTTCCTCTCTGTTATTCATGCAGGCAAGCTATTTGAATCACAATGTGTGATTTCAAGGGGCTAACAAATCGTACATTTGTTTTGGAAAAAGTCTAGATCAGTGAGTCAGAGAGAGAGATGCACTCACAGAAGTTTTTGTGAAATATGGCGAATTGTCATTTTCATCTTCAAGTGAAATAGTAATTGTTCCAGTGTTAAACAAACCAAAGGGTTGGCCACCCATGTCTCGCACTTCCATTATTAATTGATACGTATCACATTTCTGGAAAGACAAAAGCAAAAATTGTGCATTATGTACACTATTTCCTATGATTTGTAATTACTATAGTCATTCTTCATGCTATGATTATTTTACAAATATTATTTAAAAAAAAATATATATATATGATATGTACCATAAATAGCATGCTAAGCACTGCTACATGCTTGATCTATAACTGTAACCCTAAATAGAAGCTTTTTTAAAAAAGGACACACAAGCATAAATACAAAACAAGCAATTTGCCCATCAGCAAAGTGAGAAGCTGAGATGCCTAATATGACATTTCACACTCAAAGCTACCTTTATATAATTGACAAAGTTTGAGGAAACTCCAAGTGTCCCTTGGTGGATAACTGGATAAAGTGGTGCATTCAAACATTCAAATAATGGAAAATGGGGCCCGGTGGGATCGCTCAGTGGTCTAAAGCGCCTGTTTGGGAAAGCTTGGGCGGCTGTAGGGACCGCGGTTCAATCCCTGGCACCACATGCTGTGCCAGCCCTGCCCTCAAGGGCGGGCTGAGCCGGCCATAAAAAATGAGTGAATAAACAAACAAAGGTTCTGAAACAAGAAAAAAATAATAAAATAAAAATTCTTTTAAAAAAAAAATAACGGAAAACTTTTGAGTACTAAAAAGAAAGGACCTACCAGGCTATAAAAACACATGAAGCAAATCTAAACATAAATTATTAATTTATTAGAAATAAGCCAATCTGAAAAGGCCATATACTGTTTGATTCCAATTATGTAACACTTGGAAAAAGTCAAAGCTAAAGAAAGAAAAAAATCAGTGCTTTCCTGGACTTTTGGAGGAAGAGATGTGTAGGAGAAAAAAAAAAAAAAAGATTTTTAAGACAGTGAAATCACTCTGCACAATGCTTTATCGGATGTGTGTTCTTGTGCATTTGTCCAAAACCACAGAATATACTGACCCAATAGGGTGATAATGGTGTGCCAATATAGCTTTAGTGATTATAGCCAGTGGGCTTTGGGGGTGCAGGTCTTGAACCTGAGGGGGGCTGGGTGCATGGTAAGCAGGCATTACATGCACCTACTGCTCAATTTACTTGTGAACCTCAAGTCACTTTAATAAATGAAGTATGCTGATATTTTTAAAAATGCAACATTTTGGAATCAAACAAATTTGCTTTTTGTAAGATCAGAATGAAGTAAAACAAGTTTTAGCATTGACACATCAAAGCATTTCAGTGGCAGCAAGAGAAACCTTGCCTAACATTTGGAACCAACCCAGCAGCTCTGCAGCCTAGAGAAGAATGCTGAGAGAAGAGGCCACAAGGGCCATACTGTTCCTTCTTGTGGGAGTTTGTTATCAGTGTCTACAGAGCTTAATGACTGAGAAGTCAGTTGACCAATTCATTACCTCTCTATCCAGGAAAGGAGTAGTCGTTGTGATGACACCCGTGTCTGGATGTATAGCGAAATGCTTTGGATGATCTGGGATTTGTTGTAGGATTTTATATTTCAGACGAGTATGTAGGGTGTCAGGTTCATCAAGGTCTATAGCAGTCACCTGTCCTATAGAAGTGCCTGTTTAGACAAATCAGATATTGGCAGCAATTAAAATGATGATAGAATTATTAACAAAAAACAACACTGGGGCATTTGTGTAGCAAACTGTACCCCAAACCACAACAACAGATGGGTTTTATAGAACATCTGAAGAGTATATAAAGGTTCTACAGAAGACCAATCTCCTCTTCCTTGCAACTTCAATTAGCTGGCTTCTATGAATAACAGAACTTGTATTTCACATATGTCAGAACCCTCTCCGCCCTGTGCTTAGTAGCTATAATTCCCAAATTCTTTTTTCCACCTACTACCTCAGTTCATGGGCTATCATTGAATGGGGCCTGTTCTGCATATTTTGTCACATTTATAGTCCAATCTAATGATGTTAATTAGACAGTATCTAAGTATCTGAAAACAAAACATTTATTTTAATGTTTAATAAATGTGTTGAATTATATGGAAGTAATTATTACTTTGTGTAACAAACATTACCCAGAAGTTTGTCATTTAGACAAGCATCATAGCACAGACATGAGAATACTAGAAATACTTCTTTAGCCATTTTCTAATTGTGAAGCGAATATACATCAATAGATAGATAGATAGATAGATAGATAGATAGATAGATAGATATCAGTAGAACAGAGGAGATCATGACAGCTAATGACATTTCTTGCAATTTTTTAAAATAAATAATCTTACTTGGTAAGCTTTTTGGTAAGCTTATGTCACAATCTTACTTTTTT
>PVJA010006647.1:22500-63833 GCA_004027025.1 Myocastor coypus | reverse complement strand
CACCGGAGCCCAGAACTGCTCAGTGCTTCTCTTATGCCTGAACTCTGATTGGTGTCATGGAGTAGGGAGAGGGTTCTGCGGAGGGAGTTTGCTGGGGAGAAGGGAAAGTATGCAGAGGAGAGCCCTGTAATTGTAGGAGCTCTCTTTAGGGTATTTTGCTGTAGTCATGAAATCCTGTTTTTCAAGTGAAGGCATGGATACTTTATGAACTGATATTAAAAAGCGTCACAGATCATGAGTAATATTTTTAATTATTGGTACAAATGTAAGTGTAGCCTCTGTTATCACAAAAAAAAAAAAAAAAAAAAAGAAAAGCCCTTTTCCAGAAAGTGGGCTTTCGAGCTAGGGAGATAGCTCTGTGGCACAAGTGCCTACCTGGAAAGTACAAGATCATGAGTTTGAACCCCAGTCCCGCCAAAAACAAATAAAATAAAACAGAAAGTGGGCTTTGCCATCCGGAAGTTGCCACAAAATTCTTTCCTTCCTACCTCTGTGATCCTCAGTGCATCTGATGGAAATAAAGAGATGATTAAAGTATGATTTCACAGTCACACAGTTAATTGCCATCCAAAGAGAATACTTTATAGGTTCACAGTGTTTGAAGAGGAAGAGAGTAACATAAACATACCAGTTATTCCTTAGATGAAATACATCAACCACACAGTGAATGAGTTCCAAAGCTGTTAAAGTCCTGTTCAGTTAGGATAATAGGTTGTTTGAAGTGTAGTTCTGACAGGATTGACTTGATAGCTCAGCAGACTAAAGCGCTTACTTACAGAGAGTGCAAAGGCCGGGATTAAATTCCCCATGTGCTGTGCCAGTCCTGCCTGAGGGGCATGCTGAGATGGCAATTGAGACTGGGCATGGTGGCGCACGCCTGTAATCCCAGAGCTTGGGAGGCTGAAAACAGGAGACTTACTAGGAGTCTGATCTACATAGTGAGATCCTGTAGACACTGTCCTAAAAAAAAAAAAAAAAAGTATTGCTCTGTTAGGATGGAAGCAAGCCTCTGTGGAAAGGAAGGTCTAATAAAGGTTGTGGTGCATCATCTTTTGGGGGTATGATACTGGGAAATGAATCCAGAGTTCAATGCTCTACCACTGAGCTATACTTCCAGCCCTGAGATTTACCTTGGATTTTTTCTGGGAGAAGCTAGCATGAACATTACCAGGAAGATGGAGACATGTGTAGTCCTTCAATGCCACAGCACAGGCATTGGCAGGCAAGGCTTTGGAGACCAGTTCCTCAGCTAACAGTGTCATCACAGCAAGCAGAATGTAGCCTTGTTATGGCCTTCGAGTGCCAATCAATAATATATAATATGCCTGTGATATATATATGTATATATATATATATATATATATATATATATATATATATATATATAGTGTGTGTGTGTGTGTGTGTGTGTGTGTGTGTGTGTGTGTTGAAGTTCAATAATTGAGGGCAATAGCTAGATTCAGAACCCATATATGGCATCTGATGAGCTCTGATGTAACATTCCTGAGGGGAGAGGATGTTCCCTCCAAGATGCAGGGTCTAGTAAGATCTTGTACTCTCAAAAAGGTGGGGAATTGATTTGGGGAATGTGTTTGGAACATTTCAAGCTACATACCACAGTCATATCTCCTATGGCCCCAGATCTGTCAGTGCTTTCTCTGCTATTTTTCTCTAAAGCCTCCTGCCTTAATCCACTCTTTATGCTCTTGTCTAGACCGGCAGGCAGGAGTCTAAGCAAAACTCTGGCTTCTTGGCTTCTGAATGACCTCCCTCTGATCTTTCTTTATACTAGAACATTACTAACCAACTGTAATGATTTTCCTTTCATGACTGAGAAGAATTCAACTGACTTCCTTTTATCTACTGGGTAAAATATGAATACACACACATACATACACACACACACACACACACACACACACTAGTAGTCCCTCCCACAACTGTCTGCCTTTACTAGTGTACTCTAGGCTCTTCCATGTCTCTCTGCTTGAGAGAAACAAAGTGTTTCTCCACCTTCAATATATTTTCTAGGAAATACCAGTCTGAGCTACATAGTAATACCTGTCTCATACCCCCTCACCTATGTCACATGCTAGGTGCAGCTGAAAGATGCCTTCTCTGAGTGTCCCTCTGTCCCTGTAGCATTTCTGTTATGACCCAGCCATATTAAGTAGCTGCTCACGGTTCCAGAGATTTCAGCCTGTAGTCACAGCTCCATGGCATTGGGGCCTGAGGTGAGACAGTATCTAATGGCAATGGTACATGGCAGAGAAGATTACTTTCTCCTAACAGCTGGAAAAGAGCTCTGCAGGTGACACCCGAATCTTCAACACCTGGGTCTTCAGGAGACATTGCTAATTCAAGCTAGAATACTACCAAATGGCATAAAAGGCTAAGAAAATTAGATGACTTGTGACTAAACTGCCCAAATATTTAATTAAAAATATTATTTTAGGTTCTTTCATCTTTTTAAAAGGGCCTTGCTAGTTTACATGTTCTCAGACAGAAGGAAGAACTCTTTCCATCACCATGGATTCCTGGTTTGCTACCATGCATCTTAGTGCTGTCAGTGAAGACAAAAGAGTACTTGATCCTCCTAATCTTGCAGTGCCTATAGCATCCAGATTGCCAGCTGGTGCCAAGGGAGCCGTGCTGGACAGGAGGATCAGTGCAAGTTCAAGACCAATCTGGGATACAAAAGTGAGCTCAAAAAGATAAAACAAACAAACAAACAAACAACAACAAAACTGAAATCAAATAGCCCAGTGAGAAAATTTAAAATGTACTGTGAAAGCCCAAGAACTGGGGAGGTGTCCCAGGCAGCCTGTGGATCAAGTTTCAAGTGAGTACATAATAGGAACAGGAAGTCCTCTTGGGCACTCTAGGGGAGAGCAGGCTGCAGATCAATGAGGTCAAGGGATGAGTCCCCAGACAGTTTCAAAGGAAGTCAAAGCTTCAACAAACTCAGGCAACTACAAATGGTGTTTTCCTTGTGCTCAGCAGCACAGATAATGGATCCTCGGTACCTCATGGCTCCCTCTGAAGATCACTGTCCAGGGCTGGCCTGGCTGATGAGATAGCTCACCGGTCTCAGGAGAGCTATAAGCTTTTTGTCTGTCTTTCCCAGCCTCCTGTGGACTGGGGGCCTCTTGGGGCTGATGGTATTGAAGGAACATCTGAACTGATCCTGGAATAGTAGCCTTGGAGATGCAAACTTGGAGTTATCAGGAGGCAGTTAAAGTGGAAAGCTGTTGAATTTGCATGTGGGTATGAAAATATGAAGATGTAAATTTATTTATTTATTTATTTATTTATTTATTTATTTTTGTCTTTTTGAGACAGGGTCTCACTGTGCAGTTCAGGCTGGCCTTGAGCTCACTTTTGTAGCCCAGGCTGGTCTCGAACTAGCACCAATCCTCCTGCCTCAGCCTCCCGAGTGCTGGGATTACAGGTGTGCACCACCACGCCCGACTTGAAGATGTAAATTTAGACAGGCACTCAGGAGGCCTTCTGAGGAGAAGCCGGGCCTTAATCCAACTTTAAAAATAGAGAAGAGGCCTGGTGTGGTGGCGCATGCCTGTAATCCCAGCACTTACTTACAGAAGAGGCTGACAGGAGGATCGATGTGAGTTTGAGACCAGCCTGGTCTATAAATGTGAGCTCAAAGCCAGCCTGAACTGCATAGTGAGACCCTGTCTCAAAAAGACAAAAAATAAAAAATAAAATTGGAGAAGAAAGAACCTCTACAGATGCATGGGTCATTATCTTGCTGATATTGCAGAATTTCTGAAATAGTGCATAGAATATTACAACTTGGACGGATGTGGATGTAACAGTGTTCATATATTTTTGACCGTAGTTTGCCTTTCCTCTGAGACACCATATCCAATGTGAGCATTACCTGCTCATGAGGGCGGTGGGGTCATGGCTTCCCTTGGTTCCTGTTATAGTTTGGACCAGGAATGTCCCCAAGGGCTCAAATTTTAGCCCTCACCTTGGTATTACTGTGGAACCTTTAGGAGGCAGGGTCTAGTGGGAGGTCTGCAAGTCATAGGAGACTCTCAAAGGAACTTTAAGACCGTGATCTCTTTCTGTTTCTCTTCTGCTTCTCATCCACAAAAGTGAGCAGCTTTCTCCCCTATGTGCTTCTACCATGACTTTTGCTTCACTATAGACTCCAAAGCAACTGGCCATGGACTGAGACCTTAAAAACTGGGAGCCGAAATAAAACTTTCCACCTATAGTTTGTCACAATAGAAAGCTGACTAACATGGTCCTCTTTATTCTCCTTCTCCACTCCCTGCCTCTATTGTAAGTTTTTTGTTTGTTTGTTTTTGTTGTTGTAGTGTTAGGGGATTGAACCTAGACCCTCACACCTGCTGGGCAAGTGCTTTGCCACTGAGCAACACTTGGTAGCTTCAGGATTTGTGTCTGAGAAATCCCTGTCCACCACGCATCCTCCTCTGGTTAAAGCTCAGTTGCTGATTCTGTCCTAAAATTCTGCAGAACGACTTAATTAATGTTGCAAACAGCAGTTCTGGAGAAATGGATGAAATCCAAATAGCTAAACTGTACATCCTGCAAACATTCTGCACTTCACATCCAGGTCATGGAAAGCAAACTGAAATAATGGAAAAATGAATCTATTACAACAGGAGAAAACAAGTTTGTTTTGCTTGTGTTAAAATGAAAGACAAACAGAAGTTCTGAAGTTTATTAATATCCGTTTAGAGAAATTAAATAAATATCTGTGAAAAAGACAAGATGACTATTTAGCTATGAACATTGAATTCAAATAGCTCTTTTGTATATGCATATGTTGCAATTCTACATTCCTATTATGCAAGACTACCAATTCAAACTTACAGTCCAAGATATTTTGCCTGATGAATAAGCTATTCTTACCACTCGATCTCTTTACAAAAGGTGGAATAGTTTCAAAGACTGTTAAAATTAGTCTCAAGCTATTTTGAAAGATGTGATAAATGGAAAGTAAGATTATTTTCTAAGCAGGAAGTTAGCTAGAGCTCTACGAAAAAAATAATCTACCTAAGTGATGACATGGTTGTACTAGGAGAATGGTTCTCAGCAGAGGAGAGTAGAAGTTCAGCTGTTCTTGATAGCATGTACAGAGACCTCTCACACCAGGATGCTTTCAGACAGGAAATCAACAAATGTGGTTAAGGTTAAAGTATTTAAAAAATGTATTGAGATAAAAAAGCATCAGCATTAATTCTTCTCGAAATATTTCCCTTCACTTATCTCACTGTATTTGCCACTTTCCAAAGCAGTTCCGGAAGTCCTCCTTTAGGTCTTTATAGTGCTGTCCTGGTTGCCTCCAACTCCTGAAGCAATTTGAAATGTTTGCCTTTCATGGTCATTTTGACGTGGGGGAAGAGCCAGAGGTCAGATTATGCCAGACTCAGTAAGTAAGGTGGATGAGGACACATCATAATATTTTTATGAACCTGCTGGCACTCAGTGGCAGCCTGCCCCATATTTTTGATCAAAACTCATAGACACAAAAGAAGGCTTCTAACAATGGTTCATCAAGTAGCAAGAATGATGGAATGAAGGTGTTTAAAGCAAGTGGGGGTATTCTGAGGAGGACTAATAGCAATGAGTCTTTTACTATAATAAATTAGAAATTCCTGGACATTTACCACACATTTTGATCATTCACTGTACTTCCATCCCAACAGAAAACCAGCTCCATTAGGGTGGGATGGATCATTATTCACTTTTGGTTCCACCTGTTGAAATGTCAAATGCACAGTAGGCCCTCAAAAATATTTGTTAAGCTGAAGCATTAGATAAAAAGTTTCTGCACTTATTTTTGGATTATTTTTGAGTATGGGTGTATATATTAATATTTTGGGTTCTTTCTGTAAAACTCTCAGAGACAGCTCCCTTTTTCTCCTTTAGTTGGAAAGTACACATTCTCCAGCGAAGGGATGCCTAAACAAAGTTCATTCTTTTGAGACAGCTGAGCTATCCTCAGTTTTATGGGATTAACAAACGTACCATGGAGCTGGGCGTTACAAAGTAGACTGGTTTTCAGGACTATGGAATACCTGGCAACACACTAGGAGAGAGGGAGAGCGGAGAGTAGGGGTGGGTGGGTGGGGGGAGGGTTGGGAGTGTGAGCTTGGCCTACGAAGATTCCGAGGTCAGCAGAATCATCAAAAAGTCAGAGGTAAACAAACCAAGATGATTAAAATTGAATCATATGAAGCAGGGAAGATTTGCAAACCCATTAAGATTTTCCCAGATTATAAGGAACAAATTACAGGTGCTAAGAGAAATATGTATGCATAGAATAGTCATTGAAGTAACCTCTAGGGCCAGGGAGATAGCTCAGTAGAACAAGCGCTTGCCTAGCAAGTGCAAGGTCCTGAGTTCAATCCCCAGCACCACCAAAAATAAAATAAAAAGACAAATAAAATGAAGTAACTTCTACCTATCTCTCTCTTGAACTCACTTTTGTAGCCCAGGCTGGTCTCAAACTCATACTGACTCTCCTGCCTCAGCCTCCCAAGCGCTGGGATTATAGGCATGCACCACCATGGTCAGCTACTTATCTCTAGTTAACTAACATTGAAGATGACACCCTGAAGTGCAGTCTTTAGATGGTGAAGAGACAAGTGACCTATGTCGATAATATGGTAAGGGGGCCTGGCAGAATGGCTCAGTGGTCTGACGCGCCTGCTTGGGGAAGCTTGGGCGGCTTCAGGGACCGCGGTTCTGTCCCCGGCACCGCATGCTGCGCCAGCCCTGCCCTTGGGGCGGGCTGAGCCGGCCATAAAAATGAGTGAATAGACAGGCAGGGGTTCTGAAGCAAGAAAAAATAATAAATAAATAAAAAGTAAAAAAAAAGATAATATGGTAAGGAAGAAAGCACAGCTAAAACCCCACCTGCACAAGCAGCAGCATCGAGACCAGGGCCTTGCCTACTACTACACACCTTAAAAGCTGCACATTTTTCCCCTTTGTTTGGCTCAACTTGGGCTTTCTGTGTTCCATGTACTACCCCAAACCCATTAGCCCTGAGCATAAAACTAAGATTCTGGTTCTTGTTCTAAGATGTTTTTGTTTGAAACTGGATGCTATGTAATTTGGCACATATATGTTTGTAATTGTTATCTCTTCCTTTTGAATGGTTCTATTAATCCCTGTGTAATGCCCATTGCTCCTTTTGATCATCTTTGGCTTGAAATCTCCTTTGTCTGAAAATAAGATGATTATTCCTGCTTATTTTCAGATTCCTATTGCATGGAATGTTGTTTTCCATCCTTTACTTGTTAATCTGTGACTTTCTTTTTGTGTTACTTGTTTTTCTTGTGTACAGCATACCACTGGGTTTTATTTCTTGATCCATTCTGTTAATTTGCATCTCTTTGATTAGTGAGTTAAGTTCATTTCCATTATAGACGTAATTGATAGGTATCAATTTATTCACTGATAGGTACCAACTGTCATTGTATTGATTTCCTGCTGCTGTTTGCTTTTTCCCTTTCTACTTAATTTCTAGCCTTATGGGATGTATTTGTTTTATTTGACCTTTCAGTATTATTACCTTTATTGTCTCCATCCAGGATACCTTTGAGAATTTTTGTGAATGTTGGTTTGACGGTTATGAATTTTTTTAGGTTTTCTTTTTTTGTTTTTTAAAGAGGATAAAAATAGTAATAAGAATAGAAATAGTAAAAAATTCATGAAGCAAAATAATAGGAATCCAACAATTGTTATATTCATATTGTCTTCAAATTAGTTGTTCAGATTACTAGATATAGGCATGCAAAGTTGGCCCATAAAGTTATAAAAAATTGAAAAGGAGAAAAAAAAATTTAAGCATTAAATGCTCCTTCCAATATACCAGCAGAAGTCAGCAGTATAACTATCCAAGATATCCTGTGTATATACATATATGGTCCTTTTTCCTTTCCTTCTTTCTTTTCCCTTTTCCCTCATCCCAGTTCTTTCCCTTCCACAGCATCCATTGTACCTTTCAGATCCCATTTACTCCTTCAGGTTCTTATACTAGGGAGAGAATACAAGGTGCACACATGTGGTTTTATTTATGCCACTTATGCTATCTTCTGACTTTTTACTAATTCCAATTATTCCTATATTCATCCTCTTTGCATCATCTAGGAGCTGTTGTGTCCCTTTTTCATGTTTCCTTGTTCTCTCATTAACTTGATTATTATTATTATTATTATTATTATTATTATTATTATTATTATTATTATTATTGTCTTTTTGAGGCAGGGTCTTGCTATGTAGTTCAGGCTGGCCTTGAGCTCACTTTTGTAGCCCGGGCTGGTCTCGAACTCACACCGATCCTCCTGCCTCAGCCTCCCAAGTGCTGGGATTACAGGCGTGCACCACCATGCCCGGCTTATTAACTTGATTATTGACAACACCCCTGTCTTCTAGGTCTTACACTCTGTCTCCCCATTGGTTACTTCTGTAACCTTACTTTCAACCATAATTTTAGTCTGTTTAGAACTTTCTCATGGGCCCCATTCTTTTCTATGCTGGGCACTCATGTTTTATGTCTCTTTCTTTAGCTCCACCAGCTGTTTATCAGTGACCTTTCTAGATGTAGTGATCATTTCTTTCATTACAGTCATTATGTGATTAGTTATATCTTCTTAAAAATTCACAAAACACCTTATAGAACCGCTTTACCTCCTCTGGTACTCTTCCAGATGTACCAGCGGCATGGCTTATTACTTCCTGGCTCTGTGCTGATTTGGGGGAAGTGAGAAGTCTTTGGAGGTATTTTGCTGCCTTGCATTTTCATGTTTCTGTTTTGTTTGCCTTTTGTCCTGGGGTTTGCGAATTTTTAGGCCCAGTGCCCCCTTCTTGGAGAGCAAGTCATAATATTATTTATGATCCCCCCCCCCCCAGTGTCCGGCCTGTCCAACGTCTCTATGGCAGAGGACCCATGGGTCTTTCAGGACAAAGGCTCTGTCCAGATGCTAGAAGGAGTTGAAAATAGTCTGCAAAAAATGTCAAGGACTACTGCACACATTTTGTCTTGCTTTTCTTGAGACAGTCTCATTATGCAGTTCAGGCTTGCATTGAACTTGCTTATATAGCCCAGGCTGACCTTGAACTCACAGGGATCCTCCTGCCTCAGACTTCTGAGCGCTGGGATTAGAGGCACACAGTATCCCACTCAGAGATTTCTGATTTTGTTTACTTCACATATTTCATGGTACTTGGCTGGTAGAAGGAGTCTCTTTCTTCTAGAAACATAACAGTGGCAGAGGACAGGCCCTAGGCATAACCTAGAGACTTCTAGTAGAGAAACTGCAGTTCCAAGACATTAGTTAATACCCCACATCTGTAGGTGAGGAGAGTCAGTGCCATGGGTTGAATTGTGTTAACTTTCAGTGCCTCAGACTGTGGCCTCATGTGGAGGTAGGGTCTTTATGGAGGAAACCAAATTAGACTGAGGTTGGCATGGTGGACTGAGGTCAGGGTGTGTGATGTCCTCGTGAAAGGGGGCCTTAGACCCAGAGACAGAGAAGGCTGAGAGACACAGAGACTGCCACGTGAGAAAGAAGGTGAAGATGGGTGCAGTATCTACAAGCAGGAGCAAAGGGAAGCACCCAGACTCAACCTGCCCTGGCACCCTCTTATCTGGGACTTCCCACCTCTAGAACCAGCAGTGAATCTCTGTTGCTTGAGTCATTCAGCCTGTGATGCTCTGTAGCCTTAGAAAGTCAATGGTAAGCCGGGCGTGGTGGCTCACGCCTGTAATCCCAGCACTTGGGAGGCTGAGGCAGGAGGATCGTTGTGAGTTCGAGACCAGCCTGGGCTACAAAAGTGAGCTCAAGGCCAGCCTGAACTGCACAGTGAGACCCTGTCTCAAAAATTAAAAAAAAAAGAAAGTCAATGGTATATGATAGTGTACACATTCAAACCCAAATCTGTCTGAACTCAAAGAACCACTGCCTGAAAAAAATAAAATAAAATAAAAAAAACACTGCCTGGCCTAGACCACTCACAGCAGAAGGAAGTAGAATACTGCATTAGATTCTTTATTTTGAGACAAGGTCTTGCTATGTAGCTTAGACTGGTCATGAACTCAGTTTGTAGCCTAGGCTGGCCTCAGTCTTGAGGCAATCTTCCCACCTCAGCCCTCTGAGCACAGGTGTGTGCCACCTCTTGGCTCTCTGTATTAATGTCTTAAATTCTGCATTAGGAGGGTGACTTAGGTGATGTGAACTCCAAGTTGCTCGACCACAGGAAAAGGACTTTGTCCCCTTGTACAGTTCAGGCAGGGCCTTGCTCTGGTCTGAGGATTTGCAAGGGCACAGCAGAAAGGGCCTCCCTTCCTCTGTCCCCTCTCTTTCCAAGGCACAACTATCCTTCCTAGGACCTGAGTGGCACTCAGCCATGTCTACATTCCAGAGAGCAGAAATCAGGCTGGAAAGGGCAGAGAAGGCAGGCTCCTTTGCTTTCAGGCTGTGGTCCTGAGCATGACCACATCCTTCCTGTCCACATTCCATAGTGTGTCTGGGCGATGTAGTCTTGTTGTTTTGTGTTTTTGAGGCAGGGTCTTACTAGGCAGTTCAGGGTGGCCTTGGGCCCACTTTTGTAGCCCAGGCTAGTCTCAAACTCACACCAATCCTCCTGCCTCAGCCTTCCAAGTGCTGGGATTATAGCTGTGCGCCACCAAACCTGGCCAATGTAGTCTTTTGCTTGGAAGCTTGTTGCCTACTGCAAATTCTGCTTTTATTATTTAACGTAAGGAAGAGAGGACATCAAAGCAGAGTCGTCTGGGTTTATATAGGTTTGTGGGGGATGGGAAAGAGAAAGGAAACTTTCCTTTAAGCCCAGCTATGGAAGGAAGTGAAAATTTGCTCCCAAGTGGACAGTGTCCAGTGTCTTCATAGTGATTTCTCTGTTCTGGATCTGGAGAAGCCTAGAGACCTAGCAGAAGCTATGTTGGCTCCTCTCATGTCACTCACACAAGTCACAGCAAGGTCCCTGGCCTCGGATGCATGTGGTCAGACTGGAGAACAAAACTGACAGTTGAGGTCATCCTTATCTATGAACTTGGGGGGTAGGGGTAGAGGAAGTGAAAGAAGTAATTCAAGGATTTTGATGCTCTAGTTGCACACATTAAAAGAGCTGGGTCTGGGGACCCACGCTGGGTTTCCCACTCTTGGCAGCTCTGTGGCTCTGGTGCCCCTCAGCTTTCCAGGAGATGAAGCATCCCTAGATACAGGAAGCGTCTAAACATCAAGTTTGACCTTACTTGGGTTTGTTCTAGCCAGCAATGATTAACAATAGGTTAGGTAGTAGATTATGCAAATTCTTTATGAACTTGGGTAAGGACATCAGAAAATGAGATGTGTAGATTGCGTTAATGGTCCCCAGAAGCCAATGTAATATAGAACCCTTGGGAAATGCTTGCTTAACATGCAGACTCCTGGGACTGCTCTCAGGGATTGCGACAGAGTAATCCAGTCTGTCCAAGAGTAGTGATATGTAAAATGGATTGTGTACAGGATACATGCTAGACACACACTAATGAGTGCTTTGTAAATGAACTCTAATAATCCAGATGAGGTTTTTACTATTATTATCCCCATGTTACACATAGGAAATTGGGAGACACAGCAGGTAAAAGTCTTCCCCTCAGTTGGGGATTAACCTTGGCCACTGATCCAAGTTCTTAGCCACTGCTCAGTAAGATGCTATTATATTCCATAAGCCAACCTTCCCACTGGATGTGCAAATAAAAAGTTGACCTCTAAGAAGCTGAATTTTGGCAAAGAAATGAAGACAGATACCCTAATTAAAGAATATAGTCAGCTCTCAGTCAGCTCAGGCAGTTGAATCTAGGGCTCCCTTGCATGATGAGCATCCCTGCAGATGCTCAGTTCCTTCATATGAAATGTGGTAGTATTCACTCAGAATCTACCCATCTCCTCCTGTGGGCTTTAAATCATCTCTAGATGACTTACATAATGTCAATGCTATGTAAATAGTTAGGCATAATACAATGCCTAATGTAAACATAGTGTAGATAGCTGTTATGTGGAGGGCCCAGTGCATAAGCAGACAGGCACAAAAGGGGTGGCCAGTGGAATCTGGAGCAGACTGCATGAGTGGTTAGAGGGAGGCCTCCAGTCTTTCTGGTAAAAGGAGTCAAAGTGAACACTTCAGAGGAGCTGCTTCACATGATCCCCAAATTCAATACTCTCTGTCTCTCTCTTTCTCTGTCTCCCTGAGTCTCTCTCTCTACCTTGGTCTCTCTACCTTGGTCTCTCTGTCTTGGTCTCTGTCTTTGTCTCTGTCTCTGTCTCTCTCTTTTTGTCTGTCTCTCTCCCCCTCATACCTTCTCTCTCCTTCGCTCTTGCCCTCTCTGGTGAGTAGGAAGTGGAGAGCTTGATTACAAGAAGGGGGCAGGCCTCGTTCTAGCTCAGGACAGCTGGAGGGCCACAGCTGGAGCTGCAGGATGCGTGTGGGCATCTCCTGAGCTAGGACAACTGCAGAGGGAGCAGACAGAATGAGGCAGAGGAAGGAGGGAGAACTAGGAAGCAGAGTGCACAAGAAAGTGGTGTCTAGACCTGCAAGTGCAGAGCAGAGGGAAAGAGCAGGTGGTAAGCTTCTCTTTGCTGCCCTGAAAACTTTTCATCCTAAGAACAAGAAAGGAACCAAGGTGCGTGGTGGCCAAAATGACCCAGGGTGGAAAGCTCTTTCCTAGGGAGGGAGCCATAGCAGAGAGCTGGGCCAAGGATGTGCCATCTGAAAATGTGAAGATGCTTCAACTCAGAAGGTAGTTGAGGGCTGGGGAGAGAACTCAGCAGCACAAGCACCTGCCTGGCAAACGTAAAGTCCTGAGATTGATTCCTGGTACCAAAAAGAGAAGGTAGCTGAGTGAGAGGAGATTTTGGGGAGGCACAGGGGGAAGCAGAGCTTAGACTTCTTTTTTTTTTTTTTTTTTTTTTTTTTTTGTCTTTTTCGAGACAGGGTCTCATTATGCAGTTGAGGCTGGCCTTGAGCTCACTTTTGTAGCCCAGGCTGGTCTCGAACTCACACCAATCCTCCTGCCTCAGCCTCCCAAGTGCTGGGATTACAGGCTTGATCCACCACGCCCGGCAGAGCTCAGACTTCTAAACCTCTCTGAGCACAGGTAACAGCTCTGGAGTGATATCCCAAGAGGCACAGTAACGCAAATGAAAATGCATTTAGCAAATCTCTTTTCTTATAAAGTTGCTTAATTTCATAACATTCACACTATAACTTAAAAAATAAAAAGGAATCCAGATTGTTAAGACTCTACTTTTCTTAAGCCAAGGAATAGAAATGGATCACATCAAGGAACGGTGTTTTGTTTTTCAGTCCCCACATTTCCTGAGCACCACACAGAGGTGGCCTAGCATGTGTGTTTCTCGTAGCAAGTATTTACTGAGCATCTTCCCTATCTCAGCATACTCTGCAGTGCCTCGCTATTGTCTGGCTCTAAGGCCTCAGATGATCACTCGTTTTTTCTTTCAAGGGGCTCACAGGTCGCTGCAACACAGGCGCTGACTCTTCTTTCAAGCTGTCACGGTGTGCATCGCTCCAGGTTGTCCCTGGCCAGGTCCTTCAGGACATGCTTGTGTTCTTTCTCTTGGGCTTCTCTGTCTGGCTTCCTCTTTGTGAGAAGGAGCAATGGAGATGGGAAGAGAGACTCCTGGGCCCAGGGTAGGACCCAGGGCACAAGGGCTTTTTTGAGACAGGGTCTCACTGTGCAGCTCAGGCTGGCCTCAAACTCACTGTAATCCTCCTACCTCAGCCTCTCAAGTACGGAATTACTGGCATACACCACCGTGCCCAGCTCTCAGACTCATTAAAAAACATTTTTTTATTGGAAAATAACTGCAGCTGGCTCCTCTTATTGTTACCCTTGAACATAGTCATGGAGCATTTATGAAAATACTCCTATCAGCCAGGCATGGTGGCTCACGCCTGTAATCCCAGCACTTGGGAGGCTGAGGCAGGAGGATTGGTGCGAGTTTGAGACCAGCCTGGGCTACAAAAGTGAGCTCAAGGCCAGCCTTAACTGCATAGTGAGACCCTGTCTCAAAAAGACAAAAAAAAAAAAAAAAAAAAAAAGGAAAAGAAAATACTCCTATCATATTCACTCTTATAGCTGTTATAACAAATTCACACACACTTGATGGTTTCAAATATATTACGTCACCATTCTGGAAATCAGAGCCCAAAATGAGTCTCACTGGGCTCAGATTTACATGTGGATAGAAAACCGTGGCTTAGCAGTAGAACACTTGCCTAATGCATGCAATCCCTAGCATTCCAGGGTCTCATCCCTAGCAGCACTAGGAAAAATAGAACAAAGACACAAGTGAAGCTGCGTGCCTTTTGGGAGCCCTAGGAATCAGTCTGCCTTCCTGTTCCAGCTTAGCAGCGGTTCTCAGTCTGTGGGTCTCGACCCCAGCAAGGGTCGAACAACCAAAACACAGGGGTCACCTAAAGCCATCAAAAAATACATATTTAAACCCATGCTATGCCATGGTGAAATGTATTGGAATTAGTAATAAATATTTCTCAACAGGGCCTGGCAGGATGGCTCAGTGGTCTAAAAGCGCCTGCAGGCAGCTGCAGGGACCACGGTTGGATCCCCGGCATCACATGCTGTGCCAGCCCTGCCCTCAGGGCAGGCTGAGCCGGCCATAAAAATAAATAAACAAACAAACAAAAGTTGGGAAACAAGAAAAATAAATAAATAAAATAAAATAAAAAGTTTAAAAAATGTTTCTCAACATATAATTAAATATTGTTTTTGTGATTAATCACTATGTTTAAATTATGTTTGAATGGGGCCTGGCACGATGGCTCAGTGGTCTAAAGCACCTGCTTAGGAAAGTTTGGGCAGCTGCAGGGACCACGGTTCGATCCTCGGCACCACATGCTGCACCAGCCCTGCCCTCAGGGCAGGCTGAGCCAGCCATAAAAGTAAATAAATAAACAAAAGTTCTGAAACAAGAAAAAAATAAATAAAATTAAAAATTCTTTAAAAAAATGAATAAATAAATTATGTTTGATTTGTAGCAATGAGAATACACAGTGCATATCAGGTATTTACATTCTGAATCATAACTGTAGCAAAAATTACAGTTTTGAAGTAGCCACCAAAATTATTTTTTGGTTTGGTGGTCACCGCAACATGAGGAACTGTATTGTGGGGTCACGGCATTAGAAAGGTTGAGAACCACTGTTCTAGAGGCTGTGTGTACCACTTAACTTGAGCTTCTTCTACTCTTTGTCTTTTTGAGTTTATAGTTGAGAGCAGTTTGGCTTCTCAGGCAAGTAGACAGGTGCATACAGAGAGCTCCCACACACTTTCTGCCTCAGCTCATAAACAGACTGCCCCACACCCAAAGTCCCAAACCATCATCCAGGTGGTACACTTGTTATAGTCAACGGAAGACCAGAGCTGACATCAGCTTCACCCTGGGTTTTGAGAAAATACGTCTAAGTCACTTTATGAGGCAGGAATAAGGAAAAGGTTGACAACAGACAAGATCCAGCTGGGTCCAGGCAGAGACTTGTTTGTCTGATGGGCAAAGGACCTGAGCAACAGCAGTAGGGACGTTTATTTATACTCTTGCAAAGTTAGTATCATAAGATACACGGTTGCCTAGCAACTATGACTGACATGGTCCAGGCAGGATGTTTTTCTCAAGACAGGTAGCTTGACTGCTTTAGGCTCCATGGCCTTGTCCTGCCCTCTCACATATGATCAATTTGTAGCTTCAGCTACTTCCAACAGGACCTTCTTGTCCCAACAGGACCAACTTCCAGGACCTACCTCTAAGCATCCCCCAGCTTCCGAGAGCATATTCAGCTGCTAAACTTATAGTGAGTGTCTTTGCTGATGAGTTCGATGCGAACAGGATACAATCACCTTCCAAAAGCCCTGTCTCTGAGCATGAGGGAGTTTTAGGGAAAGTTTTAAAAACCACGTTTACTTATTAATTTTTTAAAAAAATGTATTTAGTACAGGGTCTACACGATCTCACTAAGTAGATTAGACTCATAATGATCTTCCTGTTTTCAGCCTCCCAAATGCTGGGGTTATAGTCATGCAACACCATGCTCAGTCTTAATCACAGTCTCAGCACACCTTGATGGTGAGGCTGGCATAGTATGCTGGGGATCAAACCCCAGTCCCTATGCCTGCCCAAGCAGGTGCTTTGACCTATTTGGTCAGCCCATGTATTTATGTATGTAAATATTTGGTTCAGGTTCTCACTATGAAGCTGGGACTCATACTGATCCTCCTGTCTCAGCCTCCCCACTTCTGGGATTACAGTGATGCACCACCATGCTGGGTTTTGGTGGCTGGCTTGGTGCATCTGGGATTCCAGGCTGGCAAGACATGTGATACTGGGGATCAAAATATGGATTCTTGCATTTTGCAGGCAGGCACTTAGACCACTGAGCTATCTCTCTAGCCCATGAGGACTTTTTTTTTTTTTTTTTTTTTTTGAAGGAAAGAAAGGTTTATTTAACTCATAGTTTGTAGAGATTCAGTTCATACTCTGTTGGCTGCAAGGCAAACAGCAGCAGTTCTTAGCAGGAGAAAATAATGAAGAGCAGAGGATCAGTAGCTGTGGCATCCATCAAGCCCCATGAGGACTTTTTAATCCAAATCATGTCATTATAGCAATTATTACAGTACCATACGGAGTAGTTTTACCATACTAAAACTCCCCTAGAATCGACCTATTTGTCCCCCAGCCCTTGCTCATCCCATCTTACTTTTTGGCAACTACTGATTTTTTTTTTTTTTTTTTATTGTCTCCATAGTTTTTTGTTTTCCAAAATGTCCTGTACCTGAAATCATAAAGTAGATGGCCTTTTCAGGTTGGCTTCTTTTACTTAACAATATGCAGTTAAGGGGCCTGGCAGGATGGCTCAGTGGTCTAAAGTGCCTGCTTAGGAAAGCTTAGGCAGCTGCAGGGACCACGGTTCGATCCTCAGCACCACATGCTGTGCCAGCCCTGCCCTCAGGGCAGGCTGAACTGGCCATAAAAATAAATAAACAAACAAAATTTCTGAAACAAGAAAAATAAATTTTAAAAAAACCAATATGCAGGTAGGTGCTTTAGTCTGTGGAGTTATCTTGCTGGCCATCTCATTGTGTTTTTTATTTATTTCTTTGTTTTTTTAGAATTTTTAAATTTTATTTTATTTTATTTTTCTTGTTTCAGAACTTTTGTTTGTTTATTTTTATGGCTGGCTCAGCCTGCCCTAAGGGCAGGGCTGGTGCAGCATGTGGTGCCGGGGATCAAACCGCGGTCCCTGAAGCCACCTAAGCTTTCCTAACCAGGCGCTTTAGACCACTGAGCCATTCTGCTGCGCCCCTTCTTTTAAATATTTTATTTTCAGACAGGATCTTACCAAGTTGCCAATACTGGCCTCTAATTGTGATCCTTTGCCTCAACCTCCGGAGTAGCTGAGATTCTATAGGTGTGTTCCACCATGACAGCCTGGATCTTTTTCTTCAGACTTAAAAGGTAAACAACAATTTCGGGTTTCCCTTTACTGTTTCTTGGGTGCTTTGAAACCTGAATTGCACAAATTAAGAAGGTATCTGACTGATAGGACTATGCACGATGCTATTTTAGAGTTTTCTGTGACACACATGGACTCCGATCTCAAGGGCCATTATGACATATTGTAGAATCTTCTGTTGGCTCCTACTATCCACTATTGAAAGGAAGCATCTTCAGGAGCAATAATACTCATCCTGTGAATGGTATACAAACAAAAACATTCAACCAGCAAAGATTTAGGTGCTAAAAAATAAGCATCAGTCAAAAAATAAGCATCAGTCAAAAAATAAGCATCATTTTTCCTAAGATGACATGCAAATCCAAACACCCACTGCAGCAGGTAAAATAGAGAGCACAGTCACTCCAAATAAAAGTCTCTGTGTGCTTTTGATAGTCAAGTAGCTTGCAGTCATTGCTGCTTCCTTTCTCTCTGCACCCTTTTACAGGAGGGAAGGAAAGAAGATATGCTATCCTCTCTATTCTCCCACCCTTTCCCCTGACCTCTCTGCAACTTGATTCCAAATCTCCAAACTGCAAAGTCATCCCTCAGAGGCACAATTCTCATCTGCACATTTAACGTGGTGGCCCACTCACTCTTGACACAATCTTCTTTCTGCTTCTGTGAGACCCAATCTGCTCAGAAAACCTAAATATAGTTTGTCTTTCCTGTTTCCTGGCCTTCATTCATATCATTCCTCCCACCTGGAATTCTTTGCCCACCAAAATCTTTGTTTGCAAAGGCAAACTAAAATGTTGCCTCCTCCACACAAGCTCTGATTTCTCAGCATTTTCTCTGAATGCCAAGCATGCAGTAGATACTTGAGCAGCTCATGTCAAAAGAAGGAAGGGTTGAAAGAGTGAAAGGAAGAGCACAGCTTCATTACCTCTGCTGCTCAAACTGGCACTTAGTGGAGTCACAGAATGTTAGGTCGTGGGTGGTCTTGGGAGACTTCCAAACCACAGGAGGCAAAAGTAATGTGTGTCAGGGCAACGGAGCTGGAGGCTGTCAGAGATGGGACTAAATGTAATGGTCAACTGGAGAAGCTTAGACCTTAACTAAATTGGCTCAGCAATTCTGTACCCTAGTATATGGAAGACCTATCATAGGGCAGCTCATACTATTTATAGTATGATAGTATAAAGAAGAAATGAGGGGCCTGGCAGGATGGCTCAGTGTTCTAAAGCACCTGCTTAGGAAAGTTTAGGCGGCTGCAGGGACCCTCAGTTTGATCCCCGGCACCACATGCTGCGCCAGCCCTGCCCTCAGGGCAGGCTGAGCCGGCCATAAAAATAAATAAATAAACAAACAAAAGTTCTGAAACAAGAAAAAAAAAAAATAAAATTCTTTAAAAAAATGTAAAAAAAAGAAGAAGAAGAAGAAATGAGGTAGCATGGGTCAACCTCTATTCTTCAGAGGAGCTCCAGTCTTTGCTGTCAGCTTGGATGTCATCTCCTGGCTTGCAGTGTAGACTCTTCAGCTTCCTCCTCAGATCCTTCAGCCTCCTGGTGTAGACTCTTGACCCTTCTGTCACAGACCCATCGGCCTCCTGATATAGACTTGCATGAACACTGCAGTGAGCTCCATGCCTTGGACTGAAGCCTTGGGTCCCCAGTGTGCAGATGTCCTGTGTGAGCTTCCTCATCCAACTCTGTGGCAGGCCATTGTAAGTCAAACTTATAATTTCTTACATATTTGAATATCTCGTGTCATCTCTCTTTCTTTAGTACAACACTGATGGATACACTAAATAAACTTGAGCTTCATATTTTTTTATCTTATCTGTGCCAGGAAGCTGCAGAAAGCTATGCTTCATTGTGCCACTTGGCTGAGTCTCTTCTGTCTCATTCGGATGAGAGCATGATCTAGCAGAGGCTGAACTTGTTCAGGGACCAGAAATAGGATGTTTATAAACATTCCTTTAACTGGAACCAGTGAGTGTTGAGATTGTCTGAGTTCTTCTTCAAGAATGTGGAGACAAACATGCTTATGGCACAGGGTAAGGCCAAGCTTCTCAGATCCCATCAGGGCTTGCCTTGAGGGTTAGAATTCCCAGAAGCTGACCAGGGCAGCTTTCCTGGCCACTGCCTGCTCTTTAGGACTCAGAGAAGCTGCACTGGTTTATGCTGTGATCTTGATAGGTGTCTGTGGCTCTAGTGGCTTCTCTTGGGCACTTATATGGCTTTCTTCTCCAGAAATGATGTCTTCCAGGAAGGCTGAATGGTGCTTTCTGAAATTTATGTTATAGTATTAATTCCAGATCCTCAGAATGTGACCAGATTTGGAGATTTGGTTTTTATAGAGATAATCAGGGTGAGTCCTAATTCAATCTGACTGATGTCCTTATAAGGAAAGGACAAAAACACACAGAGGGAAGATGATGTGAAGATGCAGGGAGAAAATGGCCGTCTACTCACTGAGAGACCTTGGAAGAAGCCAACCTCACCAACACTATGATCGCTGTCTTTCAGCCTCCAGAACTGAGACAAGAACTGTTGAGGCCACTCCGTCTGCAGTACTTCATTATGGCAGACAGAGAAGACTGACATACCTTCTCTTAAGATTATTGTGGAAAGCTCCATATATAGTTTAGCTCCTTCTTAATTGTGGAAAATATTCATTTTATGTGCCCGTGCCTGCAGGTCATATTCAGAAAGATCACACGCTGTGCTCAGGGTCACATGTTATGGCTTGAGTATAGATGCCCCCACAAAGTCTCAGGCAGTCATAAGTGGGGCTTTTGCAGAAGTGCTGGAACCTAGAGTGTGTGACTGATTCACAGTGCAACGCTAGCATTAAGGGTGCTAGGATTAAGAGTGAGTGATTACACAATCAGTCCATTGCTCAGATTGGCACCACTTTATTCCCAGTAGACAGAATACAACATGAGGGACAGAAAGAGGCTTGTCTTTCTTTCCCTTATTGCATTTGCTATCCTGTGGGCATCATGAACTGTTCTCCATGATGCTACTCTGCCTTGGAGCCACTCAACTGTGGTCTAAAATCATAAACCTTTCCCTTTTTTTTTTTGGTCTTTTTGAGACAGGAACTCACTATGCAGATCAGGCTGGCCTTGAACCTTGAACTCACTTCTGTAACCCAGGCTGGTCTTGAACTTGCACAGATCCTCCTACCTCAGCCTCCCAAGTGCTGGGATTACAGGCATGCACTACCACGCCTGGCTAACCTTTCCCTCTTGACAATGGATGTCAGATATTTTGTCTTAGCAATGAGAAAAATAACTGAGACACATAACTAGGGTGTGGTGCACAAAGAATACCTTTTAATTACCACTCTGGCGCTCTATCTACTCCACCATACTGCCTTGTGCCAATATTAAGAACTTCAAGCCACTGGCTGTTCTCAGTGGAACTGAGTTGGCTTTTCTGTGACATTGTCCAATGGCGGTAGCAAGATAATGCAGTGCTGTCATCATTCAGTGTCCTAAGGGAATGCTGTGCATGGACTAGTATCTCACACCCCATGAGGCAAGTCCTGGTCTTATCAGTCATTTCACAGATGGGAAGGCTGAGGTGCAGGGAGTTAAATAATTTGCCTGAGGTTTCACATTTGGCCAGGGGAAGACTCAGAGTTCAGTTAGGTTCCTGATTGCCTCTCTTAGCTACTAAACCATAACCAGGAGGTGTTTGTTGAAGGTCAGCACTGTGTAGAGGTCAGGAAGGCCACTAACCACACAAGCACAAATGCTTGTGTCCCCTCAACCCCAAATTTATGTGCTGAAAATTTCCCCCAGTGGGATGCTATTAGAGAGTGAGCTCTTTGGGGGGGGGTGGTTTACTGGGATTAGATGAGTTCAGGAGGCTGGTGTTTGTGTAAGGAAGGACACAAGAGAGCTTGCTTCCTCTCTGGCATGTGAGGACACAGCAGAAGGTACCCTCTGGAAACCAGGGGGCAGATCTTCAGTGGATGTTAGTTCTGCCAGTATCTTGACCTTGGATTTCTCCACCTGCAGACATCTGAGAAAAGAAGTTGTATCCCTTAAGCCACCCATCGTTAGCATCTTACAGCCACTGAGCCAAGACCTGTGTCTCAGCAGGGATCCTCCATGCAAAGCCAGTCCTGGTGCCTCCCACTCCAGTCAGCTGCTCTCAGCGTCCATCTGGCATTGCTAAGTGTTCCCACACCAGGATACTTGATCAGCCTGAGTGAGGACATGCAGAGGCTCAGCTTCCTGCTTCCTCTGATTCAACCTCAGTAATTGCTCAGTCCACCTAAGCACTCTGGTTCTGAGGCTGAGAACAGAACTTCCTAGTCCTGTGAAAAGGCTCTGCTAACAAGGTTGGTGATTCTGGCCGGGCGCTGGAAGATCAGTGCAGGCTGAGTGGGTCTTAATGGCTCTGCCTGTTCTTTCTCAGTGTGTATGGAAAGCTGCTGATCTGCCAAAGAAGTTTTCCTCAAGCACCCAGGAAGCATGTGTGGCTGGTAGCCATAAGAGGAGGGATGGATTCTGGAGGAGGATCATGAGCCCCAAGGAGTGCCAGAAGAGCTACTGGGGGTCACTTGGCCACTGAGATGGCAGCTGAGAGAGAAAGGGCCCAGCTGGCTCTGACCCTGGCTTCTCATAAGCTCAGGACTGTTGTCAGTAGTAACAGTGGTAACTAACTACTGCTCACTCTGGACCACTCATTGCAGGCTGACCCTGGGCTAAGCTGTGACATTTGTGATCTCAGTGTCTTCATAACAATCCTGAGGGGGTTCCTTATGCTGCAGAAGATGATGTTAAGGTTTTCAGGAACAGTAGCAGAGTCATTGGTCCAAAGTCATAAGTCTAGTGAGAGGCAGAGCTGTTTCTTTGTTTTGGATTGGTATGGCTTGTTTCTAGTTGTCCCGCTAAAGCCTCATGCAGTCATGGGGCAGAATTGTAGAGTTTATGGTTAGCTCATGATCCACTGGGATTATGGGTGTGAATGCTTCTGAAATTATTGGTGTGAAGGCTACACCCAGCCTGAGATGGATAGCCTGAGTGCAACATAAGGAAGACAGACATTCTCTCTGTTGCCACTGCTTCTCTTTTTTGCTTTTGTTGTTTTCTGGCGCCATGAACTGCTGCCCTCTGCCATATGCCAGTTGGCCTTGGAGCCAGCTGAGTATGGACTGAAACCTCCACTAACTGTGAGCTAAATAAACCTTTCCATCCTCAATTTTGTTTTTCATTTTTTAATTTTTATTTTTTTGTCTTTTTGAGACAGGGGTCTCGCTATGCAGTTCAGACTGGCCTTGAGCTCACTTTTGTAGCCCAGGCTGGCCTCAAACTCGCACTGATCCTCCTGCCTCAGCCTCCCGAGTGCTGGGATTACAGGTGTGCGCTACCACGCCCGGCTTCCATCCTTAATTTTGGATGTCAGGTATTTGTCCCAGAATTGAGAGAGAAATAACCAAGACATGGAACTTTCTTCTTACCTCTATTCCCATTCCCATTCCCATTCCTCTCTTCTTTTCTTTTCATTTTCCTTGCTTTTAAGGCCAACTAACAGCACAGTAGGGTCTACGCACATGTTCAGAAAGGCGTAGTGTTAGCATATGATGATGTAACTCATTAGCCATGATTTCTCTAAGCTTTTACATGGTCAAGCAGGGCACTATCTCTATCTATCTATCTATCTATCTATCTATCTATCTATCTATCTATCTATTTGTCTTAGTTACTTTTTACTCCGTTGCTGGGATAAATATCCGGCACTCAAAATGGAGGAAGAAAAGGTTTATTTAGCTCACAGTTCGTGGAGACTTCAGTCCATATTCAGCTCGCCCAAGGCTGAGTGGAACAGGGCAGAGAGCATCCACTTCATGGCAGTGGAACAGCAACAAAATGGTGCCACAAGTAGCCAACCAAACAGGGCAGCAGAGAGCAACAGCGCTTGTCTGTCTCTCTGTCTCTCTTTATATTACCATTCAGGCTCTCTGCCTCAGCCTGCCCACCTTAGGCCACACCCACAGTCTCAGCAGTACTTAAAACACATAATCCCAGGGATCATGGATCAAGTCTCAATATATAGAAGTCCCTGCCCCATGACTGCATGAGGCTTTGGGGGGACAACTAGATATAAACCATAGCAATCTTATTGACACAAAATTTTAGCTTTGAGTTTTCTTATGGAACATTGAAATTTAATATCTAAGATTTAGAAAAGGGATTTTGTTTTCCTCTTTTTTTTGGCAAAGGCATTTTCTAATTAAAACACTGCAAGCTTTTTTTAAAGAGAACTTGCAAATAGGCAGGTGAAATACTTTCCACATCTAAAAATGCATTTAGAATATTCAACATTTTGAAACAACCCTACAAGCCATCAGGAAAGCTACAAGAAATATTTTATCATTGTTGCAGCTTCAAAGGATGCAAAAGATTTAGTACCAGATTTTTATAGTTCCAGATGATGGAGATAGTCCTGGGTTTTCTTATTTCTTTAGATAAAGCCAAATTTCCTGTTTATACTGGTTAGATTTTTAGATATCTGGAAATACTGGGAAATTTTGGAAAATAAATTCTATATTTTGGGTGCAACAGTTGAGAAGATAGAGAAGGTAAAGTGTAAAGTGATGGCAAAGGACAGCACAGTGGATAGTTCTGTTGATGAAATTCTTAATGTGTAGAATACTCGGCTGAACAATTGTAAGTCAAAAGTAAGCTTTTCTTATATCATCTTAGGCTTGCGAGCAGCTATTTTCAGTTCTGAATTATATCAAATCTGATACAAGAAACAGAATCACGGATGACCTGAACATGGTATGTATTACTCGCAAACTAACAAAGTGTTTGACAAATTATCAGAATGCATACAGCAGCAAAAAGCATACTCATTGTGTAAAAGCATGTCAAATGTAAACTTTTTATTTTATTTATTTTATGTATTTGATACATGTTCTGACTCCGAAGCTTGGACTCATAGTGACCCTCCTGTTTTCAGCCTCCTCAGTGCTGGGATTGCAAGCATGTGCCACCACACCCAGACTTGGTGGACAGCTAAGTGTGCCCAGGCCAGGGTCAATGCAGCATGTGGGACCTGGGATCGAGCCCTGGTCCCTGCACTTGCTTCTCATCAGCCCTCAAATGCAAACTTTTAATTGTCAATAAAAAGCTGTTTGTATCATTGAAAACTCTGATATTGTGTTTTTCTTTTGTGACAAAAAAAGTTAATATATGAGTTGGTTTTTCTTTCTTCTTCTTTTGTTTGTTTGTTTATTTATTTATTTATGGCCGGCTCAGCCTGCCCTGAGGGCAGGGCTGGTGCAGCATATGGTGCCAGGAATCGAACCACAGTCCCTGCAGCCACCTAAGCTTTCCTAAGCAGGCGCTTTAGACCACGGAGCCATCCAGCCAGGCCCCATGAGTTGGTTTTTCTAAACTAAAATATCAGTATTCATGTTTAATTGTATTATTGATATTTTGTGATAAATAAGTGGATTTTGGGTTGCAGTTTAGGTTCTGGGTCTCTAAAAGTTTCACGATAACTGCCAGAAGGCATTGCTGCTACTTGAATCTGAACATTCCCCAAACATGAGTATGCTCAAGGCCTGAGTGCCAGCCTGTGGGTGCTTTTGGGAGGCAGCAGAGTCTTTAAGGAGGAGAAGGTAGTGGGAGGAAGTTAGCTCATTGGGAGTCATTGGGATAATTGTTAGACTGAACCTGTGAAACAAAATAAACTTTTCATCATGTTACCTTGTTTATCTCTTATATTTTGACACAGCAATTAAAAGGTGACTAACACAGGCACTTTGCAAAGTGTCAGTGTTCATTGACTGCAGCAGTGTTCATCGACGAACAGGTAACGTAGTATTGAGTCTGATTTTGCCAGAAACACTGAATTGAAAACTTCACATTTGTCACCTTGACATTCACACAAAGGTGGTGAGGCAGCCCTGACTTTCTTATAATACAGATGAGGAGCTGAGGAACGAGGGACAGGCTCATCTTCTTCCAGGAGGCAGGTGGATGCCTGAGCCCACTGATCCTTGTGGGCCAGGTCCCACCAGTTGCCAGATGGATTTAGATGGGAGTAGAGACCTGGACCTGAGAGCACCTTCTTTTTTTTTTGGTGGGACCAGGGTTCGAACTCACGACCTTGCACTTGCCCAGCAAGCACTTGTGCCTCGGAGCTGTCTCCCCAGCCCCGAGAGCACCTTCTCAAAGCAGAGAATCCACACCTCATGAAGCTGATCTCAAGAAGGCAGAAGTTATCTGGCAATGAGCAGGCCGTGGAGGCCTTCCTGCTGGTAGCACCTCCAGGAGAATCCTTTGCTATGTAGAGACCCACATGTCAAAGGTCACGAACAAGTCAGCTCTTCTCAGGGACTTCAGACTGTCAGGTAGTGAATTCGAGCTGTGACTTCAGGAGTTAGGCCCCGGCGGAGGAGTGGGCCAACAGGGGCATGATCTGGAAGTGTGTGGCCCCTCCCCACCTCCTCCTCCTCCCTTCGCTGCTTCCGGGCCTTTGGAAACAGCCTTCCTCTGCAGGGCCCTTCAACTGCACCACTTCTGTCTTAGAGTCAGCTGGTCATGGGCTAAAACCATGAACCTGTCAGTTGAAATAAACTGTCCCCTTAAGTTGTGGGTCTTGAGTATTTTGTCCCAGTTATAAGAAAGTAAGAAACTAAGATTACTTTTTGCTAAACACAAAATACAAGGTTCTTCCCCACCTTTTTAAATTTAAAAAAAGAAAAAACCTTCAAAAAACTGAAGTACTGTAATTAATATACACGTTACTGAAATAATGACTTCATGTAATTTTCCCCTTCAAGATGGCATTTGCAAGTACAAAGAGAAGTCCCTAGACTTTATTTTATTTTCATTTTTTATTTTTTTGTCTTTTTGAGACAGGGTCTTGCTATGCAGTTCAGGCTGGCCTTCAGCTCACTTTTGTAGCCCAAGCTGGTCTTGAACTTTCACTGATCCTCCTGCCTGAGCCTCCCAAGTGCTGGGACTACAGGTATGCAGCAAGTCCCTAGACTTTAGATGTTTATTTGGAAAGATTCTTCAACAACAGCTTGATACTGGGTTTCCTCACCTTCCTGCAGATTTGTAAATTCTCCATAATCGAACTGATGTCTTGGATTTAGATGACAAACAAACCTTCTGGTAACCTGGGTAGGATTTCCCCAAGGAAGGGGCACACAAACAGGACCTGTCACAGGAACTGTCCCAAATAGGTGGTTACTGTTACAGTGACCCAGCAAGCACTGTCTGGTAAAATCATATTCCTGCCACAAGGGATACTTAAAGGTGGGATGCCCAGGAGAACTTGCATGTGCTTGGTGTCTGTACCATCAGCTGTAGATATTTCACTCTGATTACTATTCCTTACAGAAGAATCTTGAGAAATCAGAGCCCATAGCAGAAACATGATTCTCATCCTGAATCTTCTTACAAGATTTGTAATGCTGTCTCTTACGATAAAACTTAACCTATTTTGCATAACATCTGAAGCTACCAGATAACTTCCTATTTTGGCCGGAAGTCTGGGCTGAGCCACCACTGCACCTCACCACTGCCACCACCACCTTGTTCCCCACCCATCTCCATAGCTGAATAGCTCTCCTCAGCCACCTCATCCAGTGAAGTTGATTTCTACTGTCTGGTCTGAGGGGAGGTGCTCAGGTCCCCTGAGGACTGAGCCCTGTCACCACATTTTCTGTAGATGTTTCCTGACTGCAATGACAGAAAGTGGAATACATCGTCCCTTGTGTCATGAAAATGTGACTAGAAGAGAAAGAGTGTGTCTGGAATGGACCTTCAATCTTGAAAGCATCATATGGAAAATATAGGTTGAAAATACTGTGAATACAGAGATCTTTTTCTTCCTCTCCCAACCCCCAACCCCTCTTCATTGTTTCTATGATACTGGGTATTCAAAGCCAGGGCCTGCCTGGCACAAGCTAGGCGAGTGTTCTACCATCTATGACATCACTAGCCCCTCCCCCGTCTTAAATTATGCTGTAAAATTTGTATAAACATAAAAGACTCTTTCAGATGGGAAAGATTACATGCATATTCACTATAAGGCACAACTTGTACTAGTAGAAAGGACAGCACACCTGGCACAGACAGAAAGTGGCACAATTCCAAGCATTAGTCGAGAGTATTTAATCTGGGAGAAACTTCCAGATAATTTAAGGCTTCATGATGTTAGAAACATTCCAGTTTAAAAGAAAAACAAACACTGTAGAAGTGTTGATGAAAAGGAAATCAACTTCTAAGTGTCTCAAAAGAGGTATAAGGCAAAGAAGTTTGTGCTTGTTGAGGTACAGATAAATGAATTGCATAAAATGAATATTAATTAGCTGGCTGTGGTGGCATGCTCCTGTAATCCCAGCACTTGGGAGGCTGAGGCAGGAAGATCAGTGTGAGTTCGAGACCAGCATGGGCTACAAAAATGAGCTCAAGGCCAGCCTGAACTGCACAGTGAGACCCTGTCGTTCGAGACCAGCATGGGCTACAAAAATGAGCTCAAGGCCAGCCTGAACTGCACAGTGAGACCCTGTCTCAAAAAAAAGAATATTAATTATTAATAATAAACCTTGAGAATGCAAGATTGAAATCACTGGTCACATAATTCAAAATTTCATAATCGAAGGCAAGTAAATAGACTCAAGTGACAGCCCACCAAATTTCTACTTCTTGGACCTTACATAGTGAAGCCCTTGGCCAGCATGTGGCCAGGCCCCTGTCCCTTAAGAAAGCGTGCAATATGGGAAAAAGGAGAGAAAGAGGAGGGTCAGAAGCACACTAGTAGTGTCACATTCAAGTGACAAAATTATTTTTTCTTATGTTTATATGGCCTTCTATACCTTTTCTTCCAAAACCTGATTATCTTTATAAAAGTTTAATTAAAAAACAAAATATAGTAGCCCCCTTATTAATGGGGTGTATGTTACAAGATCCCCTGTGTTCCCTGAAACTGCAGATATATGGAACCTGTTATACATATTCAGTGGTTTTGCTTAAACATTCACACCCATGATAGAGTTAATTAATAAGTTAGGCACATAAGAGATGAACAACAATGACAGTAAGATAGAACCTTCATAAAATTATACTATAATACAAATTATGTGACTATTTCTTCTCAATTGCTTTATTTCACTGTACTCAGTAAGGTTCCCCATGGATAACTGAAACCACAGGGAAGAGGGCACCTGGTGCTACCAGGGGTTGATGTCCCAAAAGGATCACACGACGTCGTAAACTGTCACACACCCATGTCCTCACGTCTGTGTGTGCATTTGTTGGTTATTTTAAAAAGGTGCATTCTGTAATTTGAGTTTTTCTTTATATTGTTGCTTGTTTGGATTTCTTTGACGGGAAGCATGTGGAGATATTTGGCCGTGTCCGATAGCATAGTGAGGAAAACACACCTGTGGAAGCTTAATTTTGATTTTGAATTGCCTTGCACTGAAATCCAGAATGTTATTTTAAACTCTACAAGGAACTCTTTTTTGGGGTTATGACTATAAAATATATTTTTCTTCCTATTCTGGGGAAAGCAATTCCAAAATATTCAAAAGGTCACAATATTCAAAGGGCCTTGTGGGCACACTGAATTCACCAAGAAGACTCACAGTTCTCCAGCCAGCACCTTGACAGCTGAGAGGTGATTCCCCTCTGCCTACCGCTTGTCTTTTGCAGAAGGGCATTTTGCTGTGGATGTTAAGACTTAGTAAAAGGCAGCATGAAATACACAGCATGAAGAGCTCAGCTGGTTTGAATCAGGACATCACTGCTCTGCTGCGAAATCAAAAGTATAAGAAATACACTGATGTTGAGGTTTGATGGGCAAAACCCCCTTCTCACCTCCAGATCAAGGACAGGACAGGAGTCCCCCAGATAATTTAATTTTGAGTACATAATTTGAAATATGAAGTATTGTTCTTTGCCCCCCCCCCCTTCCTTCTGGTATTTTGAGACAGCATGTCATTATGTAGTTTAGGCTGGCCTTGAACTTGTAGTGATCTCCCCACCTCAGCCTACTGGGTGCTGGGATTACAGTTGTGTGCCACCATACCTGAGCAGAGTATTATTCTTTTGTGTGTGTGTGTGTGTGTGTGTGTGTGTGTGTGTGTGTGTTTATTTTACAGAAGGATTTACAGGTTGTTCAGGGTCTCACTAGTATGTTAGACTCATAACCTCCCCAAGAACTGGGGTTATAGCCTCCCCAAGAACTGGTGTTACAAGTGAGAGCTACCACACCCCATCGCAATTGCTATCTCAGCATGCCCCAGGATGGCAGGCCTGGGGATCGAAACCCTGGCCCCTGTGTCTCCTTTCTGGTGCTTTAATGTGCTGAGCTTTTGGCTGTCCCAGAAGCATTATTCTTACTTTTCAGATTCATTTATTTATTTCACAAATTCTTTTTTATTTGTTTATTTATTTATTTGTTCTTGTTTCAGAACTTTTGTTTGTTTATTTATTTATTTTTATGGCCAGCTCAGCCTGCCCTGAGGGCAGGGCTGGTGCAGCGTGTGGTGCCAGGGATCGAACCGTGGTTCCTGCAGCCGCCTAAGCTTTCCTAAACAGGCGCTTTAGACCACTGAGCCATCCTGCCAGGCCCTATTTTACAAATTCTTGTAAAGTTAATTATCATGCTTAGAAATTAACTAGCAAAAAAGGACAATTATACTAAATCAAAGTTCAAATACAGTCAATGCTGTATTGCAATAGCTTCTCTCTCTTTTCCTTCTGCCTTTCATTTTGGACTTTATTTATATATTGTATTTCTCATGTAAGAGAAACCACGTGATATTAAGCCTATGGACCTGGCTTGTTTCACTCAGGATTATGGTCTCAAGGTGCATCCATTTTTCTACAAATGCCTCACATTTACCTTTCTTTATGGCAAAGCATATTCCATCATGCAAAAATAGCATACTTTCTTCATTATTGATCTGTTAATAGATATACCATGTAAGCCACTTCCAAGATTTAGCTATTATTAATTGTACTATTATAAGCATGGATACACACATATCACTGGGACATCTTCAACTCTTTTGGGAACATGCCTAGAAGAGGAATAGCTGGATCAAACGGAACTTTGCGTCTTAGTGTTTTGAGAACTCTTCATGCTGATTTCCATACTGTAACAATTTATACTCCTACCAACAATGAAGAAATGTTCCTTTTCCCTCACAGCCTCTCCAGCATTTATGACTGGTTGCCTTCTTGATGGTAGTCATTCTTCCTAGTATGAAATAAAATCTCATGGTTGTTCTAAATTTTTAAAAATCTACTTATTTATTTATTTATTTAGCACAGGGTTTTGCTACACAGCTCAGACTCATAGTGATCCTCCTGTTTTCTGCCTTCCTGGCACTAGGATTAATGGCATGCGCCACCACACCTGGTCTCAGTGGCCGGCACCATGCACCTGGGGTTCCAGGGTGAGCAGGGCATGAGGTACTGCGGATTGAACCCTGGGTCCTTGCACTTGCCAGGCAGACACTTATACTGTTGAGCTATCTCCCCAGCCCTCAGTACTGTCTCACTTTGAATTTCTCAAATGGCTAGAAGTGTTGAAGATTTTTTTTCATATATTTATTATTGTCTGTATTTCTTTATCTGAGAATGTCTGTTCAGTTCAGATACCCTTTTTTTTTTAGGGGTGTGATAGTTGATACATTGTGTCAACTTGAGGAAGCTTGGCTGGATCAGCTGGGCTGGCTCTGGGCTGTGTGGGCCCCATCCTGTAGGATGGGGAGGGCCTGCCCTGGGTTGTGATTGGTCCCACTCTGGGATGTGATTGGTTCCACGCTAGGGCCAGATAGGCCACCCCAGAGTGACTCAGCACAAAAAGTATATAAAAGGGCGTTGATGAAGACTTTGCAGTGGCCCTGTCCTTCCCTGCTTCCTTGGAGAAGTCCTGGTCTTTGGAGGAGCTTGATTTCCGCAGCTATGCCACTTCCGAGGGCCACTGAGAACTGCTGTCATTTGCCTTGGAGCCAACGGAGTATGACCTGAAACCTCCACAAACTGTGAGCTAAATAAACCTTTTCTTCCTTCATTTTGAATGTCGGGTATTTGTCCCAGCAATGAGTAAAAAGTAACTAAGACTGGGACCCGGCAGGATGGCTCAGTGGTCTAAAATGCCTGCAGGCGGCTTCAGAGACCGCGGTTCGATCCCCGGCACCATATGCTACGCCAGCCCTGCCCTCGGGGCAGGCTGAGCTGGCCATAAAAATAAATAAATAAATAAACAAACAAACAAGCATTCTGAAACAAGGAAAAAAAAAAAAAAGTGACTAAGACAGAGGCGTTCCTGAGGAGTAGCTGGGAAATTTTTCCTGTTCTATTTCCTTTTCCAACAGACTAGATGTTTCTGTTCCCTTTCATTTGCCGGTACCTTTCAGTCTTACTCACTCCTAGTGTCAGGACACGACTGTGAGGTTGGAGACAAACTTGTGCTACCGCAATGACATGTTCCTGTTTTTTTTTTTTTTTTTTTTTTGTTGTTGTCATTGTTTGTTTGTTTGTTTCCTTCTACTTTAGCTGCTAGAACCATGGCACTTTGATAAAACTGTAAAGACTGAACCACGTACAAGCTATGCATGTGGAGGACCACCTGGGTGACTCTCCCTGAAAGAAGAGCAGTTGTTTCCAGTTTGCCTGAGCCTGGCCCTATTCCCATGTACTGATATGTACCCAGCTGACTAGGACTTTCCCTTATTCCTTAGTTGGCTTTAAGCACTGCATATCAGTCCAACCAAGCTGCTGATGTGCATTCTTTGAAGCAAGGTGACAGATCAGTGTTACCCCACTCCTGTAGCTCTCCAAAAACATGTGAGCTAGGAAGAAACAAGAGCCAAGCTCCATGTTGTTTGCTGGGATGATGGAGATAGAGGCTATGACTTCCCAGGGCATATGAGATTACGTATTAGAGCTGGAGCAAGGACCCTCAAGTTAGATAGCACCTTGACTTGTGTTATGCAGATTTCCCTTTCTGTGCATAATGCAGAGGTGATCTCAGACCACCTACTGAGCCCAGCTCACATGTTTCCTATCATTGTCACAGTCACTCATCCTCGAGCCACTCTCTTCTTCACAAATTAAAAAATCCCAGGTTCAGCCATGGTTGAGGCCTTTGTTCCAGTTAGCTACCATCACAGCCAGACTTGGGACCCCTTTGGTCCCCACAACTACAACTGCGCCTTAGTGTCTTTATTCTCACCATGAGTTGTGAATAGAAAGTGATAGATTGGAATTAACTCATTAGAATTCCAATAACTTTTCCATGGAGTTACAAATGTGAACTTCTCTGATGAGATGAGGACTGGGAAGGGCTCTCTATAGATGCATATATGCTATAGCAGTGTTGAGAATCAATTCTGAGATAGTAAGATGTCTCATGGTCTGGAGTAGATTGGCCCTCTACTGATGATGAGAAACTTCTTTATCTAGGTCCAGGCCAAAATTAGATGGGATAGCTATTTCCAGCTGTTCTTGAATGAAATACCATTATTCATTGCTCTTTCTCCCTCCACCCAACAGGTTGGGCAGAGGCTAGAAGTGCTCATCTGTGTCATCGAAGCAGCAATGCACATCCACCTTGCAAGGGCTTAAAAATTATTTATGTTAGGCAAACACTTCAAGACTCCTAGAAATGAGTGAGCTTTCGTACCTCAGAGTTGTTTCTATGGGGTAATACATGTTTTCCCTAAATATTCCTATTCTCCAAAGTGATTTTTTTGTATCTCCTTGTACCCTACTACTAGAAATTGAACATGTAGCCCTTTCAAAATTTCATTTTGAGACAGGATCTCAGTGAGACACTAAGTTGCCCAGGCTCAGCTGGAATGTGATCTTCCTGCCCCAGCCTCCCACAAGGATCTAGAGTGTTTTGTTTTAACTTAAAACAGTGAATACTTAATAAAGACTTCCCCTTTCCCTTCCAAATTGATTGTAATGTGCAAAAGTATACTTTTGAGGCCAAGGAGATAGCTCAGTGGAATAACTGCTTGCCTGGCAAGTACAAGGTCCTGAGTTCAATCCCTGGCCACACACACACACACACACACACACACTATACTTTTAAATCTGGTGACCATAAAATATATGTATACTTACATGAAAACTGATATATTTAAGATAATACATGCATAAAGCGTTTGGATATATATGTATATATATATATTTGGTGCAGGGTCTATAGGGTCTCACTACACAGATCAGTATCATAATGATTCTTCTGTTTTCATCCTCCCAAGTGCTGGGATTACAGGTGTACAAAGTCATGCCCACTCTCAATTGCCATCTCAGCACCTCCTGGGAACAGGACCAAACAGTATGCAGAGGACTGAACCCTGCTCCCTACACTTTCCTAAGCATGTACTTTAGTCTACTGAGCTATCTGGCCAGCTTTCAACTTTTAATTTACATATAGAATAATAAATGTTACATATATAATAATAATAATAATAATAATAATAATAATAATAATAATAATAATAAAATAAATGTTTTTCCTCATGGCTGTGCTTGTTTCCCTCCTTTAAAATAAAACTAAAAAATTTAAACAAGACAAAGCTATTCTCTTAAAAAGAAAGTTGCAATGTATAGCTTTGACTTATATATATAATTCATAACAGAATATGTTCAAAACTAGTGAATATAATTTTATATATAGCCATTGATTCATAAGGATATTTTCTTTCATGTAAAACATACTTAAGCTAAAATCAGTTTCTGCAAGGTGTGAATGCAAAAAGAAATTGCTAGGGCTTGCCAAATAGCTCAGCATGCGGGGTGTGGTGGCACAGGCCTATAATCCCAGCACTTGGGAGGCTGAGGGAGAAGGATCGGTTTGAGACCTGCCTAGGCTACAAAAGTGAGCTCAAGGCCAGCCTGCACTGCATAGTGAGACCCTGTCTCAAAAAGACCAAAACAAACAAACAAAAAACCAAATAGCTCATCGAATTAAAGCACCTGCAGGGCCCCCCTTTTTTTGCGGGGGTGGTGGTGGTGGTGGTGCTCAGTGGTCTAAAGCCCCTGCTTAGGAAGGTTTAGGCAGCTGCAGGGACCGCGGTTTGATCCCCAGCACCACATGCTGCACCAGCCCTACCCTCAGGGCAGGCTGAGCAGGTCATAAAAATAAATAAATAAACAAACAAAAGTTCTGAAACAAGAATAAAAATAAATAAAAATTTTTTAAAAATCTTAAAAAAAAAAAAAAAGAAAAGCACCCGCAAACAAGTGCAGGGGCCGTAGATCCCCTGGCCTGCTGTGCTGGCCCCGCCCCTGGGCCACCCTGAGATGGCAATTGAAACTGGGTGTGGTGGCATGAGCCTACAATTCCAGCTCTTGGAAGGCTGTAAACAGGCGGATCACTATGAGACTGATCTAGTAGTGAGATCCTGTGAGACCCTGTACACCCTGTAGACCCTTCCCTAAAATACAAAAAAAGAGAAACTTCTGGTATATTTCAATTATAATTTAATATATTAATTTTATTTTGTTAATGCTCTGTATTTCTATTCTAGTATTTTCTCAATATCTCATGTGTATTTTATATTCTCTCTTTTCTATTAGCTAACAGTCATTTCTTTGACCTAATAAATTTTGATATGTACAATATCATTACATGTGGAACATTGTTTTGTTTTGTCTGTTTTTTTAATATAAAAAATCATTTTCTATATACCTCCAAAAGTTCTGCAACTTTTCTGTTATTGTTTTCTTTTTTCCAATGTTATGGCTGGCTCAGCCTGCCCTGAGGGTGGGGCTGGTACAGCATGTGGTGCGAGTATTGAACTGCGGTTCCTGCAGTTGCCTAAGCTTTCCTAAGCAGGCGTTTTAGACCACTGAGCTCTCTCACCAGTCCCATCTGTTATTGTTTTTCTAATGCAGCTTATATACTATGTCATAAACCAATTTCCCTATCTTGGTTATATCTCAAATTTGCAAATCAAAATGGTATTTTTCTATCTTTAAATAAAACAAATTGATAGTCATATGCCATACTTAACAAAATAGAAAGCAATGGATGGACATTGAACTTTTAAAAACATAGAAACATGAAAGCTTAAAAAGAAATTGTGAGAGAAAATTATTTTAGATATCTCAGAATGGAGAAGATTTTCCTAAGTATGATGCAAGCATATGTGTTAGGGTTTGCCAAAGAGAAAGCCAAAAAGGGGGCTGCTCCCTGTATGTATCTGTGTGTCTCTCTGCCCACCTATCTCCACCCCCCTGTATACAACCTAATTAGATGGAGGTTCTGATGAGTCTATGTTCCAATCTTGAGACAAAAGGCTAGAAAAAAAGAAAAGTTAGTGTCTCTAAGTTACATGTTGACAGTTCCTTCCTTTGAAGACCTCAGATCTTTTAGGGATTTTACTATAGTTTGGATCTCAAATAGCTCGCAAAGATCCATGTGTTAAAGGGTAGGTCCCAACTGTGGCCCTACCAGGAGGTGGGAGAAGCCTAAATGGGAGGCAGTCTTCCAATCATTGAGGGTGGGTGGCTTCAGCGCCTGCCTGGCAAGCTCAAGGTCATGAGTTTAATCCTTTGAACTGCAAACAAACAAACAAACAAAACAATCACTGAGGTTGTATCCTTGAGCCTTGGAGGATGGTGGGACCTAAGACCCCTCCACCTTGCTTCCTGTTCAGAGGTGATAGTTTTGCTCCACTTCCTGCTCACTCTGCTGCATACTGTCCCACTCGAGTTCAAAAGCGAAGCCTTCTCTTCTATCATAGGCTAGTTATCTCAGCTACTTTATGCTACCACAGAAGGTAACTGACCAAACCTTCACCTGACTGGGTAGCATTGACTTAAATGGCAGAGGGCCATTGGTTTTCTTCAAACTTAAAAATATCCTCCCAGTAGCATCTAGATTTGACATCTGACTATATCACTGGTGCTATAGCACAGCCAAGCTGACACCTAAAATTATCCATCATAACACAAAAGATATAAACAGAGGCTGAGAAATTGGGTGAAGAAGCCAGCTGACAGACAACAGCCCTGTCTCCACAGGGGTTGCCCCACAGTGACATTGCCACTGGTACATCTGCTGGTCCAACTTTTTCAGATCTTTATGTGGAAATTTAAAATTAGCTATGAACTTGAAAATCTGCCACTGCAAGCACAAGGACAGGGTTTGATTCTGGGTACCCCATACTGTGGCAGCCCTGCACTGTACCAGCCAGTGAAACTGGGCATGGTGGTGCACATCTGTAATCCCAGTGCTGAGGATGCTGAGACAGAAGGATCACTGAGTATGAGCTGTGTAGCAAGACCCTGTATCAAATAAACAATAAGTAAATAAATGTAAGAAAGAAAGAAAGAAAGAAGGAAAGAAAGAAAGAGAGAAGTGTTCAAGAAGGTATTTGAAGTAAGAATCATTATGTTGAGTACAATCTGAATCATTCTTCACTGGTTCAGCAGCGCATTAACTTCTTTGGCACTTGGAGATACTTATTGTTATATCTTGCTCCTCACTTGTGTCTTTGGGGAAAAATTTTTAATGAGAAACTTAAATTAGTCTACACATTACTTTGCATTTGATATTAACTTTCATACCAAAGTAAACTGAATTTTTTTTTTTTTTTTGGGGGGAAGCTGATACTTTGTAACTGACCAAATCATAAAAACGCCATGGTAGATACCTTAGTTCATCCTTCTAGTAAGCCTTTTGATCTCATCTTCCCTATTTCCGGCATCTCCACCTTCCACCAAATGGGTGGTCTTTTTCTTCATTCCACCTGTGCAGATGATAACTTGAATGAAAATAATTTTTATAACAAGAAAATGAATGATTCATTTAATTGAATTTTAAAGCTTTTAACTTTAGTTATATTAGTCTGTATTTGTCATACATATGATCGCATTCATCATAGAAAGCTGGTACCTGTACACAATGTATCTTCATCCTCTTTTTCCCATTCCCCTCCCTCTCTTCAACCTTTCTCCCCCTCCCCCTTTATAAAAGATTTGTTTCCCTGTTTCTCCTTCCTATTCTCTTTTTTTCCCCCCTTTCTTCCCTTTGCCCTTCTTTGTTCCTCCTTGCCAATATCCATCCTCTATTGCACTCCTTATTTGTCTAAGTTTTTTTTTTTTTCTTCAGTATCGGGGTTCAAACTCACATCCTTGCACTTGCCAGGCAGGCACTTGTGCCATGGAGCTATCTACTTGGCCCCCTACACTCCTTATTTAGCCTTTGCGTTTCTCACACAAGAGAAACAATACAGTATTTACATTTATAGGTCTTGAGGTGCATCAATTTTCCTAAAAATGACTCAAATTTATCCTCCTTTATTGTAGAGTAGTACTCCAAAATAACACATTTTTTTAATCCACTCATCCTTTGGTGGGCATATGGGCTGTTTCAAAGATTTAGTCAAAAATTGTGTTGCTATAAACATGTGTGTGCATACATCGCTGCGGTATGACACTTTTAAAACTTTCAGGAAGATACCTAGAAGGAGAAAGCTGGGTCAAAACTAGAGCAGCTTTAGTTTTAGGTTTTTGATCTCCATAGTGTTTTACTAGTTTACACTGCCGCCAACAATGGAGGGGGATTCTTTTTCCCACATCCGCACCAGCATTTGTTGTGGGTGACATCTTGATAATAGCCATTCTTTCCATAGTGAGATAGAATCTCATTGTTTCAATTTGCTTTTCTTAAATGGCCAGTGATACTGAGGATTTTTTCATGTATTTATTTAGATTTTGTACTTCTTCACTTGGGGAGTGCCTGTTTATTTCAAATGTTTATTTTTGGGTTGGCTCTTTAAGTTGGGGTTTTCTGGGGTTTTTTAATAGCTTTTTATATCGGCTCATTGTAGATATTGGTAACCTTCATTGTAGGGAGTTTGCATCTTTACATGATACCTTGCTTCTTTTTTTTCCTAATTCTCTCTTTTTTGAGTTCTTTATATATTCAAGATGTTAGTTCTTTAAGGAGTATATGATAAAAAATTTTTTTCTTCAACTCCATTCCTTGGGTTGTCTCTTCACTCAGTTGGTGGTTTCCATTTTTATTTTTAAAAATTTATTTATTTATTTATTTACTTACTTATTTGATACAAGATCTTGCTACACAGTTCAGATTCATAGTGACTCTCCCATCTCTGCCTGCCTAGTGCTGGGATTACAGGTATGAGCCACAATGTCTGTTTTTCAGGCTGGTATTACGAGAGGGCCCTGCACAACATACGGTACCAGAGATTGAACTTGGGTTCTTGTGCTTGCCAGGCATGTGCTTAGACCACAGAGCTATCTCTCCAGCCTAGTTGCTAGTTTATTTTGCTGTGGAAAAGCTTTTAAAGTGGATATAATCCCAGTTGTTGATTCTATGTAATATTTCTTTGTTGATTTTTTTTTCTAGTTGTTCTGTGGATTTGTGTCAATGTGCTATTAAAATCCTTTGTAATTGAAAAGAAGATACAAAACAAAGCTCATGCTTATGACAAAACAACAACAAAACATAGTAACACAACATAGCCAAAAGTAAAGGAAAAGACAAAGAGGAATTCCTCTGCGACTTTGACCCCATACTTATCTTCTGGGACCTACAGTTCTGTGGCAGTATCCAGTTCAAGGCATGACTACTCTTGCAGGTAGACAAAAGACACGTTCATAGCCCAGATTTGTGCTAAAGAATCCCAGCGAACCTGCAGTAGAACTAGGTCAAGGAGCTGGTTCTGGTAACTTCAAAACACGAGAAGTCAGGCTGATTACGGCCTCTGGTTGTGGGGATGGGACCTAAGTCATTCAGACTCATTATGTTGCCAGCCTGACCATGGCCCTCTGGTGCTGACCATGGCCCCTGGCCCTGACATCTCTCATGGTTGTCCTTTTCTCAGTCACTGTGAGATTTTACCCTGGGAGCTCTGAGATGAAGCCAACCGATGGCTTTTCTGAGCCCTGGATTCAGTTGATCCCACCTTAAAATGGCATCCAAAAAAGTGCACCCTTTCTAAGGGACACGGTTGCTTGGACTGGAATCACTCACCAGCTGTTGTAACTTGCAGAACAGCTGGTGAGTGAGTCCAGTACCTTACCACATTTCTTTCTGGAGGCCTCTGGAGTCAGGCAGCCCTCACTGTGCCTCTGTAGATCCAGTCTTCCTTTTGCCACAAGCCAGAATCTGCAGCAAAAGTGCAGTTTGTCCTCTCTGCTTTCTGCATTGATGTCTGTCTCTTCTCTTTCTCTGTGGGTTTCAATTACCCTTAGGGTCTGTCTTAGTTACTTTTTACTCATTGCTGGGACAAATACTGGACACTCAAAATGAAGGAAGGAAAGTTTATTTAGCTCACAGTTACTGGAGGTTTCAGTCCATACTTGGCTGGCTCCAAGGCAGAGAGGCACAATGCAGAGCGCAGCAGTTCATGGTGGCTGAACAGCAACAAAATGGTGATAGAGGCAAGCGACCAGTCAGGGCAGCAGAGCAACAGCATCAGTCTGTCTCTCTGTCTCTCCTTATATTACATTCAGGCTCTCTGCCTCAGCCTATCCACCTCAGGCCATACCTATAATCCCAGAAGGACTCAGACCCATAGTTCCATCAGTACTAAAATACATAATCCCAGTGAATCATGAGGCAAGTCTCAAACTGTAGAAGTCCCTGCCCCATGATTGCATGAGGCTTTGGGGGGACAACTAGATATAAACCATAACAGGGTCCTTTTGGGTGCCAGAGAGCCACTTTCCTCCTTCTTTTCTTCCCCAACTTATTATTTTCCAGTGTCTGGATTATGAATGTTGGAGAGGTTGATTTGTTGCTCTTTACTGCTCTGCCATCTTCCCTGGAGTCCTGAGTTTTTAAGTTTTAAATGGAATTTAAGGGGCTGGGGAGACAGCTCCGTGGCAGAAGTGTCTGCCTGGCAAGTGCAAGGTCATGAGTTCAAACCCCAGTCCCGGGGGGAGAGGGGGAGAAAATAAATAAATAAATTTAAAATTTCCGATAATCAGAATCCTGTGTTGTGTGTCTTTCTATTATAACACAGAAGCATTTGGGAATTTCCAAAGGATATTTATTGGTACTTATGACAAAAGAATTTAGAATAATGAAACAATAGTGAATACAGGGATAATTGCCACAGTGGTCTTGATCACTAAACTTCAGAGATGACCAGTGAGCTTCCAGTAAGACTTCTCCAAGTGCCATGAGCACTTATTATAGACAAATGAGCTCTGTGTATCTTTAAAGTTCCCAGCTTTCCATGAAAATTCTAAAAGGAGGGATGTGATGACTCACAGTTTAATGAGAACCAGGCTGAGAGTCAGGCCTCCTCCCTGAGGTCGCACGGAGCAGACTACCCCAGACCTAAAAGTGAGAAGGCTGAGACGTTATGCCAATTTAGTTTTCTCCTCATTCTGAGGTGTCATTTTATTGGATGATTTATTGCTTCAAAAATATCCATTACAAGGTTTTACAAGCAGTAATTTCTGTGGGGGGGGGATGAAAACAGTTTGATTCTTTAAAAAATTTGGTGACTATTAAATGACTGTCTTTCTTTGAATCATTCAGAGACTATTCTATTTGTGAGGCATATTTTCCAATTCAGGTTATATAGTTTTATAAAGGGAATATTCAGTGGGGCTACCCTTGATTGGAAAAAATAGCAAAAATAGGTGAAGAAAAAAATATGCAAAGTATAGCAGAAACATATTGGAAAGGAAAAATGGCTTGTAATTACTGTTGTGGACATTTCCTTGCTAAGTAACGTCTGGCTGCAGGAAAGCCTGTACATTTCAGGAAAACATGAATTCAGCCTGCAAAATTGGAAAT
>PVJA010006647.1:0-17500 GCA_004027025.1 Myocastor coypus | reverse complement strand
ACAGAGCACCAGTTCCGTTGGTCTGGCTGGGGACCTTCCCCATCAGGGAGAGAATACCAAGCCTTCTCAGCAAGGACACACATATAGAGTTGAGGCAGTTTCTGTCTGACAACACATACGGTGGTGACCTTCTGGGGCAGTAGATGATGGTTTTAAGTGACTGCATAGCACCAGAGGGCAGAGAAACTGGTGAGGGGATGACAGGAAGTAAGAGGGCATGGAAGCCCCAGGGACCTGTTCAGAGCCTGCCTGTGGTGTGGCTGTTAACATCTTTCTTCCTTCAGCCTCTTAGTGAGGCTGTTGCCTGCTGTAGCTTCCCCATAAAAGCTTATAGAGAGCCCACAGGAGCAGCTAAACACCAGGGAGACAGCCTGGGCTGAGACATACGTAGTTTGGGTACACAGGCCTTGAACTGGGCTTCCAGATAAGAAGGGGACCTGTTCCTTCAACCCCTTCCACTTTGCTAACCACATAGTGAGGTGTTCCTTTAACTGTGAACTACAAACAGGGGAATTCAGGAGTTTTGAGGTCTGTGAAGAAAACAAGACCTTTACACACCCACATAAATACCATGTTCACTCTCAAGGAAAGGCCTGAGGTCTTTTAGAAGAGCATTTCTGCCAACATCCAAGATTTGAAAACTACAGCAGCGCAGAGATTAGTAAGCAGGCCAGTTTGTATTTCTTATTTTTGCATTTGTGGATCTGATAAGAGAAGGAAACTTGAAGTCATTTGGTAGGAAGGCCTTCATCCTAATAAGCCACTCACTGGTGCAGAATGTTTCTTCTTTGGAAATGTACTGAGTGAATATTTACCATATGCCAGGTATTGTGTTGCTTTGCCAACAAATGAGAGCAGGGTAAAGGGAACTGGGATTGGGCTCTTCCGATACCCTGTAGCCTGTCCATACTGTACTGTGCATGCTGCGCTCTGGATCTCAGGCTGGGCAATTGTATATATAGTCTTGCTGAAAGGAAGCAGGGGGTGGGATGGGTGCTTGCCATTCCCTTTCCTGGGTCCAGCTGCCATCCCCACCCCCCACTGCACTTATATCAGGCATGGGCTGTGGCACTGGGCCCCTCCCTCCTCTTCCCAGCCCATGGGATTCCTGCCCTAGGCAAAAGATGAAAGATAACCGGTTTCCAGTTTGCAGAAAATGTTCCAGTTTCTCCAAAAGAACTTTCTGTTCCCAAATATTTTCCCCTTTATAACTATAAAACAGTCATGCTTCTGGCTATGATAATTCACATATATACAGAATCTTCTGGAAGCCTGGGCTTTGGCAGCACTAAGCCAGGAGGTCCCTGGTTTGACTCTGCTAGGGGTGGGGGCTCCTTTCTGGAGCTTGCTGAGCCCAGGCTTGTTTCTGAATGGTGTGCATCATTCCAGTGGCATCAGAAAAAGAATGGATGACAGTGGGATGAAGTCTCCAAGTGGCATTTTCTGTGAATTGCTTAGAGAACTCTTTGTCCACAGCAGAACTCTGGTAAACATCCTGCAGAGAAAAAGGGGAAGGAAAAAATGAAAGAAACTTTGGAAGTGAAAGAGAACTGAGTCCAGATCACGTAGCGATAGTATGAGCTGTCAAAGCAGCCACAGCCTCCAAGACTTCTGATAGCATCCCTGTCACCTCCAGGCTTCCATAAATCATTCAGCAGTCACCATAAGTATCCACTTTACAGCATTCACATAAATCTGTCTTGTCCCATTTATCAGCTACTGAAAGCTGCATACTTGTTTTTGGAGGTTTACATGAGGATAACCTTTCTTCAGGATGATTCTCCAAGCCAGTCTTGGAATAAGGATGTGTCTGTACTTGGTGGTTAACTTAAGTAAAGTTTTACAGTCTCACTAAAAAATAAATTAAAAAAGATGTTTCAGAATAGTTTATGTTCACAGAAAAACAGCAGAAAACAGATAGCTCATATACTCCCTGCCCCAGCTTTCCCCAGTTGTCAACATTTAGTACAGAAAGGCACTTTGGCCATGCTTGATGAACCACCATTACATGTAATTATCGTGTAAAACCCTAGTTACACTAGGATTCGCTCTGATGCATATTCTGTAAGTTTTGATTATACAATCTTCAGAATAGGGTCATTCCCCTAAAAGTCCCCGAGCTTCACCGGCTCAACTCATTCACCCATATCTCCTAGAAACTACTGGAGTTTTCCCCCTATTGTCTTCACAGTGCAGCGGTTCTCAACCTGTGGGTCATGACCCTGGTGGGGGTCGAATGATCAAAACACAGGGGTCGCCTAAAGCCATTCCGAATCATAACTGTAGCAAAATTACAGTTTTGAAGCAGCCACCAAAATTCCTTTTTGGTTTGGGGTCACTGTAACATAAGGAACTGTATTGCGGGGTCATGGCATTAGAAAGGTTGAGAACTGCTATTCTAGAGCATCATGTAGCTGGAACCATATGGTGTGCTGCCCTCTCAGATTGTCCTTCCTGTGGGTTGAAGGCTCATTTCTCTTGATGGATAATACTCCATTGCCTGGATGTGCTAACATGACCCTGAAGCTCCACTCCCTGGGATATAACTGCACTCTTGCCAGCATTTATTCTTTGTTTTACTCTGGAAATTTCAAGACTTACACCTAGGTCTTTGGTCCCTTTTGCATTGACTTTTCTACAGGGCAAGATACAGATGTCTAGTTTTAATCTTCTACATATGGATATTCAGTTTTCCCAGTACCATTTGTAAAAGAAGCTACCTTGCTTCCAACATATGTTTTTGGCTCCTTTGTTAAGAATCAGATGGCTGTAGTTTTGCATGGGTCCTTTGTTGTACTCCATGGATGTATGTGTCCACTTTTGTGCCAGAACCATGCTGATTGTGTTGCTATGGCTTCCTAGTGTCATTTGAAAGCAGGCACTGTGATGCTTTTGCCCTTGCTCCTTTTGCTTAGGCTTCTGTTTGTCCTCTTGGGCTTTTTGTGTTTCCATATGAATTTTAGGATTGTATTTTCTAGTTCTATGAAGAATGTCATTAGAACTTTAATAAGGATTGTATTGAATCTACAGATAGATGACTTTGGTCACATGGGCTCTGCAACCTTAATTCTACTGATCCATTGGCCCAAGAAGTCTCTGTGTCTCTTGGTGCCTTCCCATTTCTTTCTGTAGCATTCTATATAACTTTCATTTTAGAAGTTTTCACCTCTTGGTTAGGTTGATTCCTAGGTATTTTCTAAGATATGTTGAATGGAATTATTATTCTAATTTTTTTAGCTACTTCATCATTGGTTTATAGAAGATTTATTGATTTTTCACAAGGTATATTTTATATCCATTGATCAATTTTCTTGCATGTGGAAGTCCAGTTGTTCCAGTACCATAGTTGAAAAGACTACTTTTGTGTATTGTGTTTGCTCTGTTATTAGGAATAAATTGTCTATTTTTGGATTTCCTTTTTTTTTTTTTTTTTTTTTTTTTTTTTTTTTTTTTTTTTTTTTTTTTTTTTTTTTTTTTTTTTTTTTTTTTTTTTTTTTTTTTTTTTTTTTTTGTCTTTTTGAGACAAGGTCTCACTATGCAGTTCAGGCTGGCCTTGAGCTCACTTTGGTAGCCCAGGCTGGTCTCGAACTTGCACCAGTTCTCCTGCCTCAGCCTCCTGAGTGCTGGGGTTACAGGCATGTGCCACCATGCCCGGCAATTTCCTTTTTTTTTTTTTTTAAATTTTATTTATTTACTTTTTTCTTGTTTCAGAACCTTTGTTTGTTTATTCACTCATTTTTATGGCTGGCTCAGCCTGCCCCAAGGGCAGGGCTGGCGCAGCATGTGGTGCCAGGGATCAATCTGAGGTCCCTGAAGCCGCCCAAGTTTTCCCAAGCAGGTGCTTTAGACCACTGAGCCATCCTGCTGGGCCCCACGCCCAGCAATTTCCATTATATTTTGTTGGCCTACATTTTATTCTTTTCCCATTTCTACCTTGTCCTGATTATTGTAGTTTTAAAATCAGTCTTTTTTTTTTTTTTTTAATTGATACAGGATCTTGCTACACAGTTAAGATGTACAGTGACCCTCCTGTCTCAGCCTCCCTAGTGCCAGGATTACAGGTGTGCACTCTATACCATGTTCTGAGGCCAGCACAGTGTGCTCAAGGTTCTGGAGCAGTCATGGCATGTGGTACTAGGGTTTGAACTTGCTTGTGAGGCAGGTGTTTATGCTGCTGAGCTATCTTCTCATCCCTACAGTAAGATCTGAGGTTGGCTATTCTAGGTCTTTCATCTCTCCATGTAAACTTTAGGGTTAGTTCATTGATTTAGTTCAGAAAATGATTTTGGTGGGGAATTGCACTGAATACAGTAACTGTTTCTGTTGAGTCTACTATAACCGGTAAGAGAATTGGTGGGCTGCAGAGTAGGCATATGTTCAGCTTTAGTTCACTTTATACTTTGTTTTCTGAAACAGTTTTGCAAATTTACACTCCCCCCAGAAACATATGAGTGTTCTTATAGCTTTGAGTCTTCACAGAATTCAGTGTTTTTCCTTCAGGTTGTTTTGGTGTCTGTGATATGAGATTATCATCTTAATTTGCATTTCCCTGCTGGCTAAAGAGGCTCAGTAATTTTTATGTGTACTGGCCATTTAGATACACTTTTTGTAAAGACTTACTGGTCTTTTAAATACTTTTGAATATTCTTTTTTGTATCAATTTATAGTTCTTTTTATACTCAGAAAGTAAGTTCTTTGTTGATATTATAAGACCTTCTCGAAATATTTTTTTCTTTTCATTTTATTAATGCCTTTTTTTTTTTTTTTTTTTGGTCTTTTTGAGACAGGATCTTGCTATGCAGTTGAGGCTGGCCTTGAGCTCACTTTGGTAGCCCAGGCTGGTCTTGAACTCGCACCAATCCTCCTGCCTCAGCCTCCCGAGTGCTGGGATTACAGGCATGAGCCACCATGCCCGGCTTTATTAATGCCTTTTGATAGACAGAAATCCTCATTTTAGGGCCGGTGGGATAGCTCTTTAGACTAAGCACTTGCTTAGGCCAAGTGCAGGGGTCAGGGTTTGATCCTGGCACCACATGCTGCACGGGCTCCTCCCCTGGGCACACTGAGCCAGGGATGGAGGCCAGGTGCGGTGGTGCAGGCCTGTAATCCCAGTGCTGGGAAGGTTGAAAGTAGGAGGATCACTACACAGTGAGACCTGCACAAAAAAAACAATTAAAAAAAGAATTCTTCATTTTAATTATTCTCATTCATTATTTTTCTTGCTTACTGCTGTTTTGTTCTATACTTAAGAAATATTTGCCTACTGCAAGCATATGAAGGAGAAGGATAAAAAAAAGCTGTGAAGGCATTCTCCTCAAATGTGTCGTTGTTTTTTCCTGTTACATTTGGATCTGCTTTTCCATCTTCATTTTTTTGGTACATAGTATATAATAAGAGAGAAGACACTTTTTCCTTAAAATTATTTTGTAATTATTAGTTTATTTCTTTCTCTTTAAGAAATTAGTAGTACATGTTTGCAGTACATAGTGATTCCATTCTGCATGGGGAGTCGATGCATGTACATAACACATCCTAATTCTTTTTCTGTTTCTCTGCCCCATCTTTCTTCTCTCCTCCCTCCACCTCTTTGTCCCCTTCTCATTTGCAAAAAACAAAGCCAAAAAACCTATCCCTCTGCTTTCTTCAATCTATCTTTCATTTCACTATTTCTGCTGTCTTTGGGTTTCTCTTTCGAAAGAAACCATGTGATACTTAAGCCTGTATGTTCAAGTTATTTCGTGCAACATCATGATCCCAAAGCAGATCCATTTCCTATAAGTGACTCCACTTTTTCTTTATGGCAGAGCTCTGTATGCTCCATGGTATATACAGACTGTTGTTTTACCTATTCCTGGTAACAATGCAGAAATTGTTCTTCCCCCCACGGGCTTGCCATGGGGGATGGTGACTGGACTTTTGGGGTGCTTGTCTCTTGGTTTCCAGGTTCTTCTCATTTCAAGCAAAAGATTGAACAAGACAAGGAAAAAAAGTAGCAAAGTTTACCTGAAAAAATACAAGTGAAAGATCAGGGAGAAAATGTCTCTGGAAAGCCAACTTGAGCTGGATGAAAGAAGGGGAAACAAGCTGGGCTTGTAATCCCAGCACTCAGGAGGCTGAGACAGGAGGATCACTAAGACTCTGAGCTGCATAGCTCCTGTTCTAAATGAGTAAGTAGATAAAAGATTAAAAAATAAGGGGAAAAATAAAAGTAAAAGCACACCCTGAGATACAGAGTGCGCTACAGTGAGGAAAACCCGGGAAATGGGCTCAACCTGGTGTCTGTGCTACTTTTTGTCCCTCATGTAGTGTGGGAACCTGAAAGAACTTTCATGTCATGAGTCCTGAGATTTACGTGGCAGGCGTGTCCTGGAATCTGGTCATTCTTATTCCCATAGCCAGCTTTGCCATACTCTGCCTTTGTAACTCATTATTATTTGATGATAGCCATTGCTTCTGGAAAAAAAAGATAACATCATTTCTATTTTATTTGCATTTCTTCAATGACCACAGATAACGAACATTCCTTTTACTGCAGTTATTGGCCATTTGTACTTCTTCTGAGAAGTGTCTGGTCATTTGAGTTCCCTATTTTTTTTTCTTATTTTTGGGGTGTAATTCTTTTGAGCTTTTTATATATTCTAGACACTAGCCCTCTCTCTGAGTGTTAGCTGGCATAATTTTTCCCTACACTGTGGGTTATTTCCTAATATGTATTCTGTTGGTTGCTTCCTTCACTGTGCAGAACTTTTTGAATTGATATAATCCCATTTGTTGATTTTTTAAGCAACTGGGATTCTGTTTGGAAAGTCTTTGCCAATACTTATGTCTTCAAGAGTTTTACCTATTTTGTCTTTTAGTAAATTTTTAAACTTTTAAATATTTGATCTTTAGTCTATTTTGATTGCTAAGAACCTGACAGAAACTTTATGATAGTTACTCAGCATAGAGCCCTTGCATCTTTGAACTGTGTCTTCCCTCCACAAACATGTATATCCAGCACAGGAAAACCAGGGATTAGAAACAGAGTAGTTACTCTGGGTTCTAGCGTTTCTTGCATATGGAGCATTCTACTAAATCAAGCAGACATCAGTACAGAATATAAATGCTGAGGGTGGTGGGTCTTCTTGGAAGACAGGGAGTTACTATCTAAGGTCATTCTGTGAATCATCCTGCTGAAGTGGAAGGGGTGCCAGGAAATAGGGCTGTGCTGGCTAAGAGAATTTAACGTCATATTAAATAAGAACTGACAAAAGAAATGGAGAATAATGAACTTGGAGGCAGATGGGAACCAGAGGGGCAGGAGTGGGAGGTAGGGAGTGAAAGGAAGAGAGAGACCTGGCAATACTTTGCAGGAATCTGAGGAGGTACTGTGGAAAGAGAGTGAGATTTGTGTGTCTCACAGAAAATCAGAGCAACATCTGTACGTGGAAGTTACAGGGAATGAGTTCCAGCTCAGTGGCAGAAGTAACTTTCAGAGCAACAGCTAAGAGGGAGGCAGTGTTCCCATGCTCACATTTGCTGTCCTCAAACACACGGATGCTCACTCGCCAGGGCGGCCCACACTACATGGGCATCTAGGTGGTTCCTTTCATGTATTTTATCCTTCTTAAGCTAACTATTCATCTGTTTTATCACAGAAGTTTTCTCAAAGAAGGGTGTGTTAGTTCTGGAGTGAACTAATTCTCGAGGACTTAGTACAGTGGAGCAGCACTGGGCCAGGCTCTAGTTGCAAAACAGGAGTGGGATCTGGTGGGGGGGAGTGGTGGTCAGAGCTGACACTGGAAGCAGGCCACTCCGTGAGAACTGATTCCTTGGGAAAAGTTCAGTCGTCAGCAATGAGGCTGTGTGTGAAGACGGCTGCGTTGTTCACTTGCCCATTCACTATGTAAGTATTTGCTTTCTGGCATATCTAAATCAAGGATGGCATGTAGTAGTTTAAAATAAATGAGCTACTGCATTGTGTATCAAAAGTAAGCCATAAAGCAGTCTATAAAGTCTAACAAACAATTAAACATGTCATATAGAAATATATAAAAATTATGCATTTTTTTCTTTTCTTTTTTCTTTTTTTTAATGAGGAGTGCAACTCAGGACTTTGAACTTGCCAGGCAGGCCCTGTGGCACTGAACTAAATCTCTGGCCCAAGATGTTATATTTTTATAGAGTGAAGAAGTACTCAGCTATAAAAACATAAAATTGAGGCTTCTACATGTAAATGGTGCAATTAGAGACCATACTCATAAGATAAACTAGACCCACATGTGAAAATATCCCATTGTCTCCATAGTATAAGAACCTAAAAGAGCCGGCCGTGGTGGTGCAGGCCTGTAATCCCAGAACTCGGGAGGCTGAGGCAGGAGGACTGATGCGAGTTCGAGACCAGCCTGGGCTACAAAAGTGAGCTCAAGGCCAGCCTCAACTGCATAACAAGATCCTGTCTCAGAAAGACAAAAAAAAAAAAAGAACCTAAAAGAGTAAGTAAAACCCAAAAGTACAGTAGATACTGTGAAAGAGAAAGAATCTATTCAAGGGGAAGGGACAAGTTGGATGAGGAAACAGAGAAAAGAAAGGGAAAGGAAATACATATGTGTATATATACACAATAGCTTGGATAATTCTGTAGCTGATTTCTGCTCGTCTGTTGAAAGGAGTGATTAATCGTTAAATTTCTTTTCTTTCTCTTCTTTTTAATTTTTTTGACCATTTTTACCTGCTTATATCTGGTAATCTGAGCAACTAATTTGAAGACAGCAATATGAAATGTAACAACCATTTTTAATTCCTATCATTTTGTTTAGTGAAATTCGGTATTGTTTTTAATGCTGTTTTTTTTTTTTTAAACTATTTTTTGTTCTCTTTAAAAAATAATAAATAAGCAAATATATCATGTAGAAATATGTAAAATTGTCATAGACCAAGAGAAGTAAGGAGAGACTGGGGATGCAGTCCAATGGCGGAGTGCCTGCCATTATGACTAAGGACCTCAGTACCACAGAAACAAAATAAAATGAAGCAAAAAAGTAAAGAAATGATTGACACAAAGCTCTTCTGAAAAGAGGAAATGATGGACTCGGAGAAGAACATACAAGGGCTTCAGGATACTGGTAAAAGTCTGTTTTCTAAACCACTTGGTGGGTAGAAAAGTGTTTCTTTCATTGCTCTTAAACCTGTCTATAATTGATGTACTCTTCAGTGTAGGGTACAGTTACAGTGAGAAAAAGAAAAGCGAAGATAAGATGTACATTTACAACAAAGAAAGACACCAAGTGTTAAGCAGAAGAGATACAAATACTTCCGTACTTCCATAGTCAAACATAGCACATAACAGCAGTTGAACATCAAAACAGAAAAAAGAGGTACAAAATTACCAGAAAGAAAAGTGGTTAAAAGCAATGGTACCTTGACTGACAGCAATAATAGATCTCCACAGGTACCTGAATTACATTTTCAAGCTACTGAGAGAAAAGAACATTGTTAATGGCTTAAATCTAAAATGTCCCCCGCCAGGCCTGGTGGCTCATGCCTGCAATCCCTCCCCCGAAAGAGGGCTAAGGCAGGAGGAAGGCCACTAGTTTGAGGTCTGCCTGGGCTACATGGTGAGTTCAAGACAAGCCTAAACTACATAGTAAAACCTTGTCTTGAAAAAAAACAACAAGCAAACAGCCCCAGAGGCCTCATGTGTTTGAAAGCTGATTGGATCATAGATACACTGTAGCTGACTTCCTGTTAGAAAGTGTGGCCAGATTGGAAGGTGCAGGCCACAAGAGTGTGACCTGGAAGGACACTTGCTGTACTCCCCTTTTTCTCTCTGTGCCTCAGGGCTGCCAGGCTGGGAGCAGCCTTCCTCCGGGTGGGTCTTACAGCATGGGCTTTTTGCCTTGGAGATTGGTCATCATAGATTGAAACTTCTAAAACTGTGAACCAAAATAATTTTTTTCTACTTAAGGTGTAGGTTTGGGATGTTATATCTGAGCAGTGGACAAAGTGACAAAGAGAGTTTGGTACCAGAAAAGTGGGTTTGTTGCCATGACTGCACCTGACCTTATGGCTTACAAGTCTGAAGTGGCTGGTGGAAAAGTTTGACAAGATTTATAGATGCTGGCTAGAGACACCATAGAAGTCTGTAAGGTTGATAATAGATTTCAGTAAGAGTTCGGACCAGAATGCTGACAGAAATGGTGGGTCCTAAAGCCAGGCTCGAGAGATTTCTACTGGGAATAGGACTCTATTGGCAGTTGAACTGAAGACCATGTGTATTATGTTAGAGGAGTGGTTCTCAACCTTTCTAATGCTGTGACCCCTCAATACAGTTCCTCATGTTTCAGTGACCCCAAACCAAAAAATAATTTTGGTGGCTACTTCAAAATTGTAGTTTTGCTACAGTTATGATTTGGAATTTAAATACCTGATATGCATTATGCATTCTCATTGCTACAAATCAAACATAATTTAAACATAGTGATTAATCACAAAAACAAGATTTAATTATATGTTGAGAAATATTTATTACTAATTCCAATAAATAACATTTCACCATGGCATAGCATGGGTTTAAAAAACAATCGGAAATACGTATTTTCCAATGGCTTTAGGCTGACCCCTGTGTTTTGGTCTTTCGACCCCCACTGGGGTTGTGACCCACAGGTTGAGAACCGCTGTGTTAGGGAGAAAATTTACCTTCATTTTACCCAGGTTCTAAGACTTTCTAGGAAGTTAAAATTAAGGGCAGTGGCACAATTAATGGGGTAGAGGAAATTTCAAAGCATTCTAGTGCCAGCTCAGGCAGAGTGCAGTGGCCAGGGCAGGAACCGCAACATACCAGGCTGGCCCTGCCCTTGGGGTGTGCTAAAACAGCAACTGAGAAGGCATGGCTGCAAGAACCTGTAATCCCAGTGCTTGGGAGGCTGAAAACAGGAGGAGCACTATGAATCGGATCTGTGTAGTGAGATCCTGTAGACCCTATACTAAAACACACACACACACACACACACACACACACACACACACACACCACATTATTGCTAAAAAGAAGCCAAGTACTTCACATTGGGAGGAAAAGATCCTGTGTGCAAGTTCCTGAACTCTGGAAAGCTGTTGGTATCCTTTACTGACTGAAATGGGGAAGTTAAAGGAGCTGCAGATTATGTGAATAAGTCAGAGTGAACAATGCAAATCAGCAACTCAGTTTACATTTGAGGTGATTATGAGCTATGAAAACAAAATGGTCAGGTTGGCAGCTAGATGGTTTGTTTTTGATATTGGTGAAGGACGGTTTAAGAATCTTCAAGATACAGACTAAAGTGAAAGTACTTCAGGAGTGATTGTAGATGGAAAAGAGATTTGAAGTTAAGTCTCAGTGTTAGAATTAACAACAACAAAAATAGACAATGTCTAGTTGAAGATGAATCTCAAATAAACAATAAATACCTTCTGTTCTTCAGGGCTGCAGATCAAACATCGGGCCTTGACAGAGCTACATCTCATGCTCTTAAAAATTTTGAGACTGGGTACTATTATGAAGTGTTCAAATTTCTGGCCTTGAAGACATGTGAGATAGCTCAGTGGACTAAGTGCCTGCGTAGGTAAATACAGGGACCAAGGTTCAATCCCCAGCATCACAAGCCACACCGGCCCCATCCCAGGGTGCACTGAGCCAGTCCCTGAGTGCAGGTACAGTGGTGCATACCTGTAATCCCAGAGCTATGGAGGCTGAAAACAAGAGGATTACTGAGTCCAGCTGCATAGTGAGACCCTGTACTAAATACATAAAAACAAAACAAAACAAAAAAATCTTGATAAATTTCTGGCCTGGGTTTAAACTTATGATCCTCTTGCCTCAACTTCTCAGAGGGCTGGAAGTATGAGTATGTACTGCTATGCCCAGCTTGTTTTGTTTTTTGAGACAGAGTCTTGCTATATAGTCAAGGCTGGTCTTGCACTAACTAGGTGGCCCAGACTAGCCTTAGACTCTGAGAAAGCCTCCTGCCTCAGCCTTCTGAATGCAGTGATTATAGGTGCACACTAACATCGTGGCCCAGTAAATATTCTTAAATAGCCTTCTTTGGGATGATGTTTGGGATGTATGTTTACAAATCACTTGTCCTTTATGTTAAACTTGAATTTAGCTGAGCATTTATTTATTTATTTGATAAACCTAAGATATATCATTGTTTAGATAACAGCTAATGCAGGGCAAAAAACAAAGTAAACGTCTGGTTGCCTAACTGATTTCACCAGAATTTAGTGCACTAAGTAGCCATTTATTATGCTCACAGTTTCTGTGGGTCAGAAATTAGGACAGGGAATAGGAAGCATGCCTGCTTCTGCTTAGTGATGCCTGGGGCCTCAGCTGGATGGCTGGGAGGCTGGAATCATCTAAAGGCTTGTTGGCTCATGTCTGGGGATGGATGGTGGCTGTTGGATGATATTTTAACTAGCTTTATCAGTTAGAGCCTTCCCCTAAGCTCCAGCTTTCTTCCAATATAGTGATTGGATTCTAAGGGTGAGAAAGGGTAGAAAAAGACAGAAAGAGAGGGAGAGATAGGAGGAGAGAGGGAGGGGGGAAGACAGAAGGGGAAAGAGAGCAGGAGAAAGGAGAAGGGAAGAGAAGGGACAAGAAGAAGAAGAAGAAGAAGAAGAAGAAGAAGAAGAAGAAGAAGAAGAAGAAGAAGAAGGAGAAGGAGAAGGAGAAGGAGAAGGAGAAGGAGAAGGAGAAGAAGGAGAAGAAAAAGAAGTGTGAAAGAAGGAGAAGAAGCTGGAGGAGGGGAAGGAGACAATGACACCCTGGTAGAAGCTGTATATCCATTTTTGACCTAGCCTCCAGAGCCCCATAGCATTACTTCTGTCATATTGTACTTGTCAGAGTACACACAAAACCAACCAGGATTAAAGGGGCAGGGAAATACATTCCTGATAAGCAATATACTTCCATAACAGAATATGAGACCATACGTATTAATGTGGTCATTTTGGGGCAATACACCGTACCTCACGACAGCTCAATAAGGGAAGACGAAGTCCAGGAGAATTTAGAGAAATGTAAATTAAGGCAACACTGAGATTCCATCTTGATCCATAAAGAATGGCCACCTAGCAATGAAATCATAGCAAGTGTAGTGAGGCTTGGGATGAAAAGGAATGCTTTTACATTGTTGATGGGATTGGAAAGTACTGTAGTCACTATGGAAATTAGTACAGATTCTTCAAAAACTAAAAATAGAAATTCCATTCAACCTATTTATTCTCCTTCTAGGTGTTTTCCTAAAAGAGTTAAAGACACCACATTCCAGTGACACATCTGTACGCATGTTTATAGAAATGGAACTCCTAAGAGCTAAATCTTGGAAGTGGCTTCTAAATCCATCAACAGATGACTGGATAAAGAGCAGAAAATATGACATTTATGCTCGGCAGAGTACTGCTCTGCTATAGAGGATAAATCTGAGCCATTTGTAGGCAAATGGATGCACCTAGAGACCACGATGTTAAGTGAAATAACTCAGGCACACAGGCTGAAATGAGAAACAAAAGCATAACTAAAGAGCAAAATCCAAGATAGATAATACGTTGCAGGGAGATGGACCTTTTGAAAATCTGAAGGAGACCACAGCTGAAGGAAGAGGGGCAGGAGGGAGGGGAAAGGGGATACTAAAAGGATTCAGATGGGTTATGTCCATGTGCCAGCTCCCCACAGCAAACCTATCTATAGAGAGCCTCTCCTGGTCCTTGTCGCAGTCTGGAAGTTTATATTTGTAATCCCATTGGAATGCAGTCATGTTCATTCTACTCTACCATTCCCAGTGCAACCCATGACATAAATAAAGACACAATAATATATCCAAAATGGTGGGGAATCAAGGGCTTCTTGAGCCTGGCTAGGATCATAGTTAACTGAACAAAGGCCTTGATCAGGACCAAGCCTAGATTTTATTGATTTATAAATAAGGGGGTGGCTTGAGGATGAGTGACTGTGAGAATGGTGGGAAGCATGCCAGTGCTGTGAGCTGGGGTAGGTAGGAGGCCTGAGAAAGCCTGTAATATGCTGAGAGGAGGATCTGCAGAAAATGACACAGCTGAGATAGTATCTAATGCTCAAGGGCTGCTGTTTCAGCTCTGATGTGTTATCTTTTATGCCCTGAGAAGTTGTAGCCTCTTATCTTGAGGCCCAGCCACATAGAGCACACAGCTCTCTATCCCTCCTCACCCCAGTTCACAGATGGGAGCTGCAGGGTGCAAGGAAGTACTGTCCTGTCATCCTGGATTGAAACACTATGCATCAACTCCTTGGCTGGACCAGCATGCATTGCCTAAAGCCAACTGAAGGGAAAAGGAGAAGTCCGAGCCAGCTCTGCACACGTCGATACATGGAAATAGGACCCAGTTTAGCCAACATGGAGACAATCACTCCTCCTTCAAGGAGAGTCACCCAGGTGGTCCTCCGCATGTAATCATTGTGTACTGGAAACATGGACTAATAAAAACAATAGCTTGAAGATAAAGGAAGACCAGAGCAGTGAACGTTAAAGAGGAGGCACTGCCTTAAGGAAGGAATGATGAGCTAAGTGGGGGGTGCTGAGTGTGTGCTTTGTGCAGTGTGCAAGGAGAAGGGACCCAAAGGGTCCAGAAGGTGACCCAGAGGGCGGCTGTGCACGCAGCGGTGGGGGGTTGGGGGGTGCACGTGAGGGTGGTGTGGGAGGAGAGAGAGGAGGCCTGCAAGCAAGAATAGGACCAGAAGCGTGAACACACCTGTGACCTGACTGGTAGCCCATGAGAGAGGAGAGGGCACAGTCAATGCCTGAGTGACAGACGTGCAGGCCTGAGGGGGTGGTGACTGGGAAGGAGAGGACACGAAGAAAAGGCCTGGAAAGCTAGAAAAAAGGTAAACATAGACCGGATCAAGCACTGGCTTTGAAATACCTGTACCATAGTTATTTTAAGGAAGTATTTGTAAAAATGAATAAAGTTAACATTCTATGGCATTGAGAGGGGAAGTCCTCTGAATATTCCATTAATTTTTCCATTATTTTGTCTTAAATGACCCCAAGCCTTCTGAGTGATGTCATGCTGCATGCTCCTCTTCCTGTGGGCCCTGAACAGCAATTTTCAATGTTGGCTCCTGTATCTTACTGGATGAGTAATTATTATTATTTTTTAAATTTGGCTCAGCTTGCCCTGGGGGTGGGGCTGGCATACCTTGTGGTGGTGGGGATTGAACTGTGGTCCCCGAGGTTGCCTAAGCTTGCCTAAACAGGTGCTTTAGACTGCTGAGTCATCTTGCTGGTTGTGGATGAGTAATTAATTGACCCTCACTTACTGTTTGTGTCCTCAGATCTGAGGATCTTTCTGAGAAATACAATCTGAAGAAGAGAGACCCCTATGAGTGAGCCTTACCCTAATAGGTAGAGAGGGGCCAGGTGCTCAGGGCCCAGGTTGGAGGGTAGGGGTATGTTTCCCCTGCCAGTCTGGCCTTCCAATACACTGGGATTGGAACATCGCAGAAGCTGGGATGTGCCAGTTTATAGTCAGAAGGATTCTTTCCCTCAGAATATCCACTCTTTCCCATAAAATGAACAGCATCTAATAAGTATGCATTCCTAGAAAAAGTAAGGTATACAATAGGGGAATGAATGGCTGGATGGACTGTGGCCCTTGAACACCAGCCTGGAGGAAAACATTTCTGATCTAGTAAGGCAAAATGAATAAAATAAAATAAAATAAAATAAAATAAAATAAAATAAAATAAAATAAAACTGGCTTGACCACATTAGACGAGAGGAAAAGAAACTGTGCACATGGACCAAGGAGTCTCAGCTAAGATGAGAGCACAGGAGACCTTATCACTGGAGTCTCCTGGTTGTAGGTAGCTTGCCCCATTTCAGCAGGTCACAATTGTGGAGTAACTCCATCATGTCCTGAACTGCGTCCCACTTCAGGCAACAAGAAAGAGGCAGTTACTCACTTGTCACATCTTTATAGAACAGACCCTGTGCGAGAATCAGGGTAACAGTGTTAGCAATCAATCAGAACCTGTTAGCAGTCCTGATGCCACCAGATGGTGCCAGGTACTGACACCAGCCAGACAGTTGGCTGCTGCTCATGCCACTGTCTGAAGCCAGTGGGGGCCAGACACCACACCCCAGTTCTGCTGGGTGTTGGCCTCCAGAGCTCTCCAGAGCTGACAGCCCTGAATGCTTATGGATCTTTCTTGTGAGCCAATCAGTAAGCTCACATTAGTCAGGTTAGTCCTGAGTAGATTTACAGGATTTTTAGCACCTACTCTACCTGACAAATAAATCATGAGTAGGTGATCACAGGACCACCAAAGGGAGCCATTATTTTAACACAGCCAGTGCGACTGTACAGGGTGGGTAGTACAGTGGCAGGAGCCCTCCTCAACAAACCTGAGAGGTGTGTGAGGAGTGCAGCCTGGCCTCTCAAGGTAGCAATCTATGAAGAGATCTGGGCTGAAACCAGGGAATCATCCAGAAGCCAGGTATAAGGGTTGGAGTTGTTAGTAATGGGTTCAGATTCCTCCTTTCCTGATTTATCCAGGCTGCGTTTCCCCCTCCCACTTCTTCAAGGAGGCAGCAGCACAGCACTGGGAGTGGGGAGCAACACTGGAGGTCAGCTGCACTCCTGTGGGGGGAGATGGGCAGCTAGATAACCAGAGAGGACACCAAAGCAAGTTGGCCCAGCCTTTGGGGGTTGGGGCAGCAAAGAGAAGGTCTAGAGGACAGAGACACTTACCAAGGCTTGTCCAGGGAGGACAAAATAGAATCAGGTGTGTTTTTAGCTCTTAAAGGAGCTTAGCCATGAGCTCTGCCCATCAGAACTTAAGGCTATGAGCAGTGAAAGCAGGCAGTGGTGCCAGGGACTCAGGGGTGGGCATCCCAATCATATCAACCGTGGCTTCAGGGGGAAAAGAAGGAAAATGCCAAAATAATCAGGCAGGTGATTGTCTCAGTCCATTTTCTGTGGCTATAACACAGTACCACAGACTAGTAGTTTTATAAAGAAGAGAAATTTATTTCTTACAGTTGCAGAGGCTGAGAAGTCCAAGATTGAGGGGTTACATTTGTTGAAGACCTTCTTGTTGTGCTGCAATATGCCTAGGACACCAGCTGGTGAGAAAGAGCAAGTGCAAGCTCAGGGCTCTCTCTTCTTACGAAGCTGCTGTTTTGATCATGCTTCATCTAACTCTACCTGCCAAAGCCCCAAGTGCACATGAAATTTCCAACCTTCTCACCACTTCACAATGGTGACCAAGTTTCTTTTTTTTTTTTTTTTTTTCTTACTGTGAACTTTATTTCTGTTCTGGAAATTTTATGTTAGTGTTTCTTTAAAACCAGACACTATGATAGAAACAATGAGCCTTTGACAAAGATTTTAGTTTACTCTTATATTCTTCAAGTTATCTCACATAAAACTACATATAAATTATATTTTATACTGATGCTTTAAAAACAAGTATAACATAAAAAACAAAGCCTCTTCTTCTGTT
>PVJA010006646.1:0-72266 GCA_004027025.1 Myocastor coypus | reverse complement strand
TATAGCCCTTCTTTTTCTCCAATTTTTGGTCTGTTAACTTACATTCTTAACCCTCCAGCAGAAAAGCTTTGTGATACTATTACTCTATAACATAGGTACTTGAGCTTATCATCACTGGCTTTCTGAGTATCAAATATCTTTGACTTAGCTTGTAAATGATATTTTCTGACCATCATTGATATTCTAATAACTTTCCATAAAATGTGATATAAGCAGTTATACAATTTTGACAGAGATATTTGGAAATTCAAGGAAATACCAAATTGTTGCCTGTCAAGACTATGGTATTTGGCCCAGTCTCTTATTTTCAAGTACTACTCTTGAGAGACAGAATGACAGTAACTGAGTATACAGCAGAAGCAGTACATATCAAAAAGACAAGATTGACATGTATTCCAAACATAGTTTTAGCGTTACAATGTGCTATAATCAATATGCTGAACCTTTTGAAGGTTCTTGAGACCAATATTGATGAAGTCTTTAGGGCTGTCAATACACAAAATCCTGCCATCTAAAATCAAGCACAATTTGACTTTCTTTTCTCCAATTGAAATAGTCTTAATTTCTCTCTCTTCTATAATTTCTATGGTAATGATTTCCAGGTAGTGTTAAATAAACATGCTGACAGGAGACTTACTTTTCTTACTCATGATCTTACAGAAAAAGTGTTTGTACGTTCCTACTTAGTAGGGCCTATCACATGTAGATTTTATTGTATTATCCCTCAAGAATTTATGTTTTACCATATTGTCCACAAAATATTTTTAAATCTTTATCAAGCAATACATTAGTAATGTGTTTAGCTGAGTCACACCATTCTCCTAATCAATTAATTTAATAGTTTTAACCAAAAGATTATATGAGATTTGCCTCTAATAACCTATTTTAATAATCATTTGACTCCTGGTAGTCTTTTTTTTTTCTAAGCACTCTCAAATTATCTGCTTGTTAAAATATCCCATAATATTTCCTGAATTTAACATCAAGTGTACATAGTTCAAGCTCTCTTCTACCTATATCTCTTTCCAAATAGTGGCATTTCGGGCTGACGAGATAGCTCAACACACTAAGACCCTGCTTAGGCAAGTGCAGGGATGATGGTTTGATCCCTCGAACTACATGCCACTTTGTCCCCACCCCCAACTGTGATGAGTCAGCCACTGAGTCAGGTTGTGGTGACCTGGTGTGGTGATTCATGCCTGTAATACTGAAGCTGGGCAGGCTGAACACAGGGGATTGCTGGGATTTTGACCTGCTTAGTGAAACCCTCTACCAAACACGTAAAAAATAAATTAAATAAATAAATAAATAGTAATATTTGCCCTTTTTCAGTTGTTCTATGACATTTCAATATCCATGAATTCCTAACCAGAACCAATAATGTTTCTAAATTTCATCTAGAAATTATTTCAGGGTTTGATTCACCCAGTTATAAAGAATAGAACTTAATGACACTGGATGCCTCATGCCTATAGTCACAGAAAGCTTTCGGAATGACTAAATACTGTAACCACGTCTGCAAGCAGTATCAGCAGTAGGTCAGGAAATTTTATCTTATTTGTGGCATAACTCCAGGCTGGGACACTTGTATGTGCACTCAGCTCAGTGAGAAGGGTCTCTTATTTGCCGAGCATTTTAACAGGTCACTCATTTACTCTCATTAAAGCCTAAAAACATTGAACTTCAGAGAAGAAAGTTGGCCATGGTTACACAAGAGGCAGGCTGAGTGAGGAATTAGCTACACCTTCCATAGGAAACAAGCACATAGACTTTTCAGAGATGCAAAGGAGGCCTGGGCATGTTAAGAAGGGGAAAGAGCAGAAAGGATTGAGGTGTAATACATAATGATACCCCACAAAAAAATGTATTCATTATGTCAAACATATACTAATAAAAACAGTTCAAAATGAAGAAAAGATAGAATAGGAAGAAAATAATTAAAAGTAAAAATGATTTGATATCAACGTATGAATACTCCAAGTACCCCTTTACTTGGAGACATGATCATCTTTGGATGGAACTGATGGAATAAGATGGCACACAGCTATTGGAGAGACTGTCCAAATATTCACTCTAACACAAACTACAAATCTGTGTAATTTAGTTGACCTGCATGGCACACAGTTTATTTATCAATGGGATAGGCATAAAATTTTACTAGGATAAATGTTGTCTGTGACTTTCAAGTGAACTTTAATTTTCATCTTTGTCCTGTGATAAATGAAAAAAATAACTAGACTTGAGAACTCTCAAGATTGCCACCCAACCCACACCAAATGTGTGGTTACCACCAATGTGCAACAGGTAGCAAAAGCATCTCCGGGTTGTAAATTTGATCACATGTACGTGAGAAGTAACAAACTCCAGTGCTGGTAAAAAAAAAAAAGACCAGGTGGAAACTTTAAAAATAAACTTCAGAGCTCATAACACTTCTTAAGAGGGCAGCTCTTACTCCTCATAAAGCTATAGTTTCAAAACTATGAAATGTTTGCTTTTTCCAAAGAGATAGCAGAAATCAGATTTTTATGCAGCACTTCCAATTTTTTAAAATTTTCATATACTATTCTCTTAATTTAGTACCTTACATTTTTACTAGCAAAATATTCTCCTTCTGTAATCTCTTGCACAAAGCCTAAAGTTTGTAGCCTCATCCTCTACTTATAAAATTGAACTCTGACTACAACATGCTGTAACCATGACTACAAATAATCTTAGAGATAGGTCAGGAAATTTTATCTCACTTATGGAGCACCTCCAGGCTGGGAAACCTGTGTGTCCACTCAGCTATGTGCTAGAGTCACCCTTTTTCTGCCACAGATATTAGATTACCACAAGGCTGTTCTGATCCAATCCCCCCGAATCTGCTGGTCAAATTCTTGGCCCATCCCAAGATTCTGGCACTCACTGGTGATCTTATTTATGGTGTCAATTACTAATGGTCTTGAGATTAAGAACCTGATGAAACAGATGTCAGGCTATCTGTTGCTAAAATTGTCTATGTATGGTTAGAAGCAGGGAGATCCCCTGCCCTGGCCCTGAGTGTCTGTGAAGAAGAGGTGGTCACTGAAGGCAGCATCCAATGTCTTCAGTCAAGTCCACCGAAGCTCGTAAGATTATTCATTTGGGGAAACTAGTGCTGATAGCAGGTGTTGAGTAAGCCTTGCTCACTTTAGGATTATGGGAGAGCTGAAGAAGCTGTGATCGGTTGCTAAGAGTCAATTTATCTTTGGAATCCAACATAATTTTCCATCAGATTTGACCCATAAAGAGCTTGACCCAGGATTGGTTCAAATTTAATATCAACAAGTAATAAAATATATTTTTTTTCAACTTTGCTTCATCATTTATACTGGAAATAAATGAAATAAGAGCAACTTAAACTCTGCCTATCTTCTGAATGCTGGGCAAAATTATAGTAAACCCATGCTATAGAGTGGTATTCAGCTAGTCACAGGATAAATAAAATTAGTTTTTATAGGGGTACTCATATAATATGATTTTGGTGTTATCACTTTTGGTGAAAATAATGAAAAGTAAAACTTATATGAACATGTGTGTATGGTGCTATACCCATGAGCACACAGGATGAGTAAGTTTAAAAAAGAAAAAAACCTAGAACGACATGCCAAACTATTAATAGCACTATGTCAGGGAAAATAGTTTATTTTTTATATATATGATAGATTATTTTATTATGAAATGCAACAATTGAGTACATCTAAAACGGAAATATGAACACATTAGCTCTCATCAGAGCAAGTCAATTTATTAATTTAGTGCAGTACTGTGCCACATGCCTTCAAGAAGATGAAAGAGAAATTCTTCCTGTCCTTGTATTGTAAATCAGGAGGGTAATGCATTTATAGTAAAATGTTTTTCAAATACAAGCCCTCACATCCTTCTCCTTTCATAAGTGAAGGAAGCTGCAATCATTTCTGTTTTACAAATGAAAGAAACTGACATTCTGAGAGACTGAATTCCAAAGAGCAATAAAACTGAGTTCTTTCTCTGCCCAACAGTTTCACCACCAACTGCTCAAAGATAAACGTCTCTGTTACTCTTCTATATTTCTCTGTATGTTGTGGCTCTGGAAAGAAAAAGTGTTGCAATAGGAACTAGTGAAGGCCCATGTAAGACGCTTGGGAAGAAATGAAACCCATAAACATGCAAGTTTAACTTTCTAGTAAGATTTGTCAGCCTTTTGTCTTCGGCGTCATCATTTATTAGTAGTAAGAGAAATACTTGAATCTACTTTTTTCCACTTTTTTCTTAAAACAGTTTACTTTAAAGATTGACCAAAAAATTATCAAAGGTTTGGAACATCAATGAAGGCCTCTGAAGTGAAGAAACTAGTCTGGTACTTAAATTTGCTGCTCCTTCAGCCTCTTCGTGCTGAGTTCTACTCTTGAATGGCCCATCCGAAATCTCACCCAAGCATGTTTGCATGTCCCACTTACCAGGGAGGTGCTCACATCAACTTCAATATGAGCTAAGGAAGATTTTCACTGGATCACAGTTTCTGTTCATGAGATTTAAAGGAGCTGGCAGTCATGTTTGTTATTCTATTCTTGCAGTTTTTGATTCAGCTTTGGATAACATATTCTTTTGTATCAGGAAATCAGCTGGGCAAGCACTGCTAACATTTATCAAGTTTCCATTATGCAACTCTCACTGAGATTAAGGCTTTTGATTTCATGTTAACATTATTTCCAACAACCTAGGAAGTAGATTCCAATATTTCTCTTACTACTAATAAAAGACAAAAGACAAAAATGCAGGTATCTTTACAATAGTTCTAGGGCTCATCCATTGTGTGTTGTCTTCCATGATGTAGAAGACAAATACTGGATTTAGTTCAAAGACTTCAGCTTCTTTACAAGAAAAACATGCTAACAAAAGTCTCTGCTTTCAGGCAATGTCAGTGGAAATCAAGTAATAGTTCATTTCATTCTGTCATCTTCTTTCCTATAACAAAAAGAAAGGCAGCCTCCTGGATAGTCAAGGCCTCCAGGCCTTAAGATCTCTGCTCATTTCTCCTTGTTCAGGTTTCTGGATTCTGTCCACAAGCCAGCTTCTGATTTCCAATCACAGCAGCACTCTACTATGTGCTTGGACCATTTGTGAAATCTATGCTCCCTTAAAAATGTGTCGCAAATCTCAGTCTTAAAAGTCCCACAAACCTATACTTCAAGTTTCTTATGGTAGGTATTTAGGAGAACTCAAGTAAAAAACAGATGCTTGTTTAAGCCTCTGGGTTAAGGCTACATCCTCCCACCTTCTTCCTAATGCTACTTACTTCTGATCAGGGCCCATTGGTCAATGCCATGAGAGGCAAAAGACAGTTATATCTGCAACAATGGTCCACTGAGATGTTCCTCTGGTCCAGATTCTGCAAACATCCATTTTTCAGGAGATAATGAGCTAAAATGAATATATACCTTACTACTGGTTCTTTCTTAATTATTTCAGCTAATAGAAAGGATTATGTCATTGAAAGCATAAAATGCACCTAAAAAAATATTCTTCAGTAAAGTCCAATAAAATTAAGGTGTGACATCCCCAAGAACAGCCAACTCACAAAAGAGCTAGTCATGCTGGAAGCCAACTCAAACAATTCATAACTCATGATCTTTTGGTCCTGCTAGTACTCTCGAGTGTAGGCCTATGAAATACCTGAAGAGGCAAGAGGGTCCCTGTTGAACCTTGCTTGGTTTGGCCCCTGCATAGGTAACTCTTCTGTGATTTGGCTTTCTCCAAGCATCTCACACCTTCCCACAAGTGACCTTTTCACTCTGTGCTGGGCTTTCCACGGATGGGTTCAGTGTCTGTGCATATTCACATAATCTGGTTCACAGTGCGGAGATGCCGTGGGCTCACATGATATTGCTCTACAGATATGGAGGAAACATGGAAGCTCAGCTCAAGCAAGATTATAGATATACATAAATTTTAGGCAACATAATTAATACGCTCCATGTCTCTGTGACTATGCTTTTGGCATCACATTAAGCTCTCTTACAAATTTTACCATGGCAACAATTGTCTCTCCTTTCTGTTTTCGGTCATTTTCCACTCTAGACCAGAAAAGGAAATAACTATTGCAATGATAAAATGCCTAATAGAGGTTAATGAGTGGATTGGCCCTTATTATCTATATATTATCCACACTTGGCACTATGTCTAATTCACAATAGGTGTTCAGTTCATGCTGATGAGCCATTGTTGAAGGTGTAAGCTAAAAATCAGTTCTAGGTCTGTGGATTAATTTTCACCGAAATTCTCTCAGTTGCCATTTTTTGTCATGGAATACTAAGTTGGGCTTGTGTTGATGTTCACATAGAAGGACATATATCCAAAGGACTACAAGAAAGCTGGCTTCTTTAAATCTCCAAAGGAGGCTATTTATTATTAGTTGTGAGCAGGTGGAGGTTGATTTCCCCCATATTTTCCCCGGGAAGGAGTAAGGAATTTAGCAGCCACGAGGTTGTTAATTATTTATTTTCTGGAACACCTACCTCAAAGTCTCCCAAAACTGGAGACTGGCCTTAAAGAATATCATAAAATCAGATTCTTATTATAACTCATGAGCCATTAACCTTCTGTGTTAACTTTGCAGCAACAGTTTATAAACTCAAACATGCTCCTATGCTAGATACAGACTGAGCACTCCAGAGATCTTTACTAGCCTCAACAGCCTAAGAATGTCCTTGATATTAGTCCTATTTAGTTACATTATAGAGAAGATCCTGAGAAAGTCTTAGTGTATTTTTTTAACTCATAGCCAACAACATTAATTTTATTTGCATTCATTTTATGCTTAATTTATTCCCATGCCATAAGTTTTTGTTTCTTCAGTTTCTTCTGGGGAATCTTTTTCTTCTGTTCAACTTCCTACTCCAGTTTAAGAACAATTTTCAGTTAGGATCATCTGAATATGACAGGGGAGCTCATGGATGGGTTAATCCAGCCATGAGCTCTGTAAGTACAGTGGCACATCTTGGGTGCTTTGTTCACCTGGATATGTTCAATAACTAGAGAATTTACATTTAAGCCCTTAAGCTCAGCATTACTCTCCACATTTTTAAGCATGTGCAGCAAAAATTCAGCGCTCTTTTTGCACCACCGACTCTGTGTCCAGCCCCACTCTTTGGCTTGGGCACACTTACCAACTCCACCATTTTAGCCTTTTGGATACGCATACTCTTGATAGCCTGGACAGTTTCATGTGTGGTCTTCAAGTGAACACTAACATTTGAGCCTTTTTTTTTTTTTTTTTTTTTTTTTTTTTTTTTTTTTTTTTTTTTTTTTTTTTTTTTTTGTCATACCAGGAATCAAACTCAGGACCTTGTGCTTGCCAGGCAAGAACTTATTACACTGAGCTATCCCCCCGGCCTCCTCCCAGCCTCTTGAGTTGCATGATTTTATGGGGTTTTCTGGGTCAAGAGAGTAGCTAACCATTTTCACAGGACACCTCAGGCCACTCACAGGAAGAGAATCTTAGGGTATCTTCAGTCCTTATCTTTTGAACATAAAACATAGTGTTTCCACTCTAGATCTTGTGGCCTTTTTCTTGATTATTTTTCTACTGTCTAAATGTCTAATTCTGAGTAGTGAAGGAACCCATTTCCTGGCCATGTTTCAGGATAACAAACCCCTGTTAGGGTAGAGCTTGAAGAAACTTAATGAGAAGATTATGTAAAACCACATTGCAAAAAGTCAGAATCGGCATTTAGGAAAAGTAACTGCTGTTATTGTTGTTCTGCTTTTTTTTTTTTTGCACCAGGAATCAAAGTTAGAGCCTCATACGTGCCTGCCAGGCACTGTGTCACTGAGCTACAACCCCACCTGAAGGTTTTGTTGATGAAGCCCTGCCTACCAGCAAACTATGGAATTGGAATATGCGGTATCTTACCAACATGTTTTTGGAATTACTGTGGGTAAAAGGCTAGCTAATTTTACAATGAAAAGAGAACTAATTAATAAGAAGATCAGAGAGATTGTTTGGTTGAACAGAGAGCCTGGCTGTGAGCCTCCTCTCTTAGTAATACTATGAGTTTCCTCCTGGGGTCAAGGGCTGGATCACTGCCACAGACTCAGATGAAGCCTAAATCCAGAAATGCAAGTTAGAAGCCATGAAGGAGGGGTCTTTAGGGATTGAAAATAGCATGACATGAGCAGATTTCCATGCTTCCGCCTTGGGGTAGGAGACGTCGTCTGAAGGCCTGAAGAACACTCCAAGCTGAGCAGAGGGTACTCTTGCCTCACTGGTGATAATCTCCACATGCAGGCCACACTCGAGCTCTTTCTGTATAAAACCAGATGAGAGGTGGTTTCTTATATTGTAAAAGCACTTTACTGAAGAGAACATGACATAAATAGCTTTACTGCTTTCTTACCTAACTAAATAAAAATTTTCTATTGATTAGTATCAGAAGCTCTAAGTCAGACCAAGTGCAACCTTTGTCAAGATTCACATTTTGTTTTCTCTCATGCATAACATAGACATAATATTAATGCCATAAACCAGTTGTTGAGAAACAACCTATGTAAAGCACGTTGTTCCTATACACCAAACATTTAACAAATATTCCTTGTTTTATAATTCTTAAAACTTGAAATGTATCTTTTCTTAGTTTAGTAAATTCTCAAAATATTTTGGGGCAATTGGAGCCGGGCGTGGTGGTGCACGCCTGTAATCCCAGCACTCGGGAGGCTGAGGCAGGAGGATTGGTGTGAGTTCGAGACCAGCCTGGGCTACAAAAGTGAGCTCAAGGCCAGCCTGAACTGCATAGCAAGACCCTGTCTCAAAAAGACAAAAAAAATAATATTTTGGGGCAAAAGGAAAAACTCCTACTGAAAGATATACCTTACAAGTGAAACAAATACAATGCAATATAGCTCTGGTGTTCTAGACTGTTTTACAGATCAGCTAATAATCTGGATCAGGAAATTAGATTTACTTTTTCTTTTGCTGGGTTTATCAAAAAAAAAAAAAAAAAAAAAAAAAAAGCATATTAGATTGACTGAGGCTAGGTTGATATCCACTACCTAGTGCCCAGGAAATGTATTTCCTTTTCCCCGGATACTCACCTGGATTATATTTCCCATTTCCTTTGCAGGTAGATGTAGTTATTAGGATTCTAGCAATTAGGGTAGCAGGCATCCAGTAACTAACTCCAGATCTGGCTTATAAATATTCAGTACAAATATACCATGCCTCCTCCCTGCTCTGTCTGATGAAGAGGCACTGAAGTGTGTATGTTGAAGACAATGGACTAATGAAACAGAAGGGGCGTAATTTTTCAAAACATTGATTATAAAGGAAACACATGTCCAGGAACCCCATCTCAGATCGTGAGATGAGTGAGGAATGAATATGAATATTCTAGGATCTGGAGACATAACTGTTATACCATCTGAACACACTGAGAACTTTATCATCTAAGAGAGGATAGAAGAATGACAACATGGAAAGAACCCTTTCATTGGAGTACAAAACCTTCCTCCAGAATGAGAACAGGCTACAGGCTCTTTGGCAGTCCTGGGGCAACCCCTTCTCTACTTTGGCTTGACTGAGTGAAAAAATATCATCAATGTCTCAAAACTCCTTTGGTGTTCTGTGCCTCTGCAGGACTCCCAATAAAGTCTAGTAGAAGCAGAAAGGATGAGAAGGAAGCATCTGAAGTAGGAAATGATGCTAGGCTTGCCCATAAAAGATGAGTGCTATGGGCTATAAAATAAGCTAAGAAGGAAAACATGGTGGATGTTTTTGGGCTTTAACTAGGAAGGTCCCCCTTTCACCGTTCCACGTGGCACTCGCCGCTTGGTTGGTAAAAGCAAGGAGATTGACATAGAGCCTGGCTCAAGGGCTGTGGCCACTGAGCTACCCTGAGGCCCTGGCTGGGGAAGGGAGGCAGAAGGACCTTGTGAGGATGCAGGTTGACAACTCCTTTATCTCCCAGCCTCTACTGTCCTTTATCAGTTGTGGTTCCCAGTGAGATATGAGAAGAGATCTTGAAGATTTATAAGTTACATTTCTAGGACATCTCACAAAGGAAAGGAGAATCCAGAGTCACAAAGCCAAGAGCACCAAGGAGAAGATGATGAGATGTGACGTAGGACAGTGTACAGCTTGACCCACCACCCTAGGGCATTGATACTTGCAAAGCTATACACCACCACAGTGCCTCAACCTAGATTACACTCCTTTCCCCTCTACTCATGCAGTTTCCACAAATGCTTCAAAGTAAAATTCAAGTTCAGCCTCTCTCCATGAATTCATTGTTTTTTATTTCAGTCGCTATAAATCTCATTTGTGGAAAATTATAGTACGGGAAAGGCCTGAGTTAGAGCCCTGTCCTTGTTATTTGCAAGGTCTATGATTTTGTGTACATTGCTAAGTTTCATGAGTTTCAGTTTCCCCACCTATGGAATAGGGAATGATAAATTCTGTAGAGATTATAGTATATCATTTTGCATAATGTATAACATATAATAAACATCCCATTAAAATTAGTTGTCTCCTAAAATTTTCCAACTTATATAGTCTCTGCCACCAATTTAATACTTTATTAAAGTATTATTTGCTGTTCATTCCTTGATATGAATGTATCTTGATTTCTCTACCAGACTGAAAGTTCCCTTAAAGTAAAAATTTTCTATGTACCCATAGTACATAAAACAACTCTAAGAATATTGTGAAATACCAGGGTGTATTTAAATTCTTTACTCACTGTTTTTGTCATTGTTTGATCATGAGTTATAATCTTCTATCAGAGGCTGATAGAAGGAATGCTTCTCATGCTTCTGACAAAAGGTCTGCTGAGTAAATCAGGAATATATGACTTTAAGGTCATACAGAAGATAAATTCAGGGCTGGTGAGATAGCTCAGCAGTCTAAAGGACCTGCTTAGGCAAGCTTAGGCAACCACAGGGACCATGCTTCAATCCCCGGCACCATATGCTGTGCCAGCCCCACCCCAGTGCAGGTTGCACCACCCATAATAACAAAAAAGATGATAAATTCAGATTTGAGGAATGTCACAATGAACCCCAGTTCTGAAAGACTTTGGCAAAGAAGGAGCAATCCTACAAAGCCACTTTAAGCCCAAAACTGTCTGGCCTTAGCTGAAGCAATACTGGCACAAAGTATTTTTTTCAGAAAGGGCATAGCTGCCCTCAGTAAGAACTCTATAGTCAGCAAATTCTAAGGTAATGTCTATATTTATACTAGTTCAAATATCACCCACTGAGATCAGTGCTTGAGAAAATTCTGATTGCTCATTGCCATTCTCCAATCATTCTCTATTATGCAATTCATGCTTCATTTCTTCTAAGTAATCACTGCCATCAGAAATTATTCATTTGCTTGCTTGGAAAAGTTACCATCAGTCTCACCAGGCCATGAGCTTCTTGAGGGTAGAAACACCTCTAATTGTCCATAGATCTCAGTGCCCAGAGCAGCACTTGACACACAGTAGGAATTAAATAAGGCAGAAGAGCTTCTGTGGAAATGCATCTTCCTAGCTGTTTCCTACAGGCTGTAGGTCAGCATCACAGAGTTCTTCTGAAATCCTGAAAGGAGCAGTCAATGAATTAAACTTTGGGCATCAGCCAAGCTGTTCTGCTTTTGGATTTGAGCCCTCAGACTTGCACTAAGGATAAGATATTTCGAAGATATTAGTATACAGACCACAAGAAGATTCTGCATGTCTCCAGCTGGATTAAATTGCTCCATTTTAATATACATGCTATAACTTTTCATCTAAAATGTATTTTATTGCTAATAGAAATGAGTCCATCTTTCATTCTTAAATACATTGATTCCTTACATCCAAAATAAAAAAGAGAAAAACTCTACAACTCTGGGCAACTTCCATAGCTCAAATTCTGCCCCCTTAATGAAAGGAATCTCGGTCTCCCCTTCTTACCTTCAACAACTTCTCTGAATCTTCAGACCTTTTCACATTATTTGCTTATTGTGTGTAAAACTGCATGAAAAAGGAGCCACTTCTAGAAACAGTCATGGCACACATGGTTGCTTTCACCTTCCATGACATATAAAGACTGTTTGCTAGCTACTGTCCATTATATGGATTTATCAGACTACTGTATGAGGGACAATAAGTCTTTGAAAATATATGTCTCTTTATTTGATTTTTGTTTTGTTTTGTTTTACTTTTTGTTTGATGGTACCACAGATTGAGCCCAGGACCTTAACTTGCCAGGTAAGAATTTATTTAACTGAGCTATCTACCTGGGCTTGCATGTCCCTTTAGAGTGAATAATAACTAATCCATGAAATCATTTGTACCAGCCTCAAATTCACCATAAGAGTAAACATACTGAAATCCTGCACTAAGTTAGGAACCTTGCTGGACAAAGAGGATGCACCCAGGAGCCTGACAACCAAATGGGCAGGGTGGAGCACGGATGCTGAGCAGGAACAGTTCTGCTGACAAGTAGCCCTTTGTATGAGCAGAGTGAAGGCCCAGTATGCCCCTAAAAAGAACTGGAAGAGCATAGTCTTGACCATTCTTTCTCCGGTTTATGTTGAGCAAAATGTTATTACTTCTTCAGATATACATGGAATGGAATCATACATTGCAGTTCAGCTGTAACTGATAGGGGCTCGTAAAAAGTTCAAATCTCATTAATATTCTATACTTCATACTCTAAAAGCGTATTCAAATCATTCTTAATACTAAAATAAAATATGGTGACATATGTCAGATTCTGATTATTTACCTAAAACCTTGAAGGGCATGAAACCAATGAATAAAGTTTTCTTTTGCTTATAAATCAAAAAGATATAACCAAACATTTCCTAAATCATTGCTCCTTATCTACCATCCTACCAAAGTATAACTCCAGGCTTCCTAATATGAATCTTTTGGAGTTTTGAGAGCGGATCATTCTGATAGCCTGAAATCCGCAGAAGTACCCCTTGGTCATCGTTTCAGCTATTTTTGCAAAAATTTAATGGCTAGTGAAATTATGTGACATACTACTTTTTGAAGGTATACAACCAAAGCAATGACTAAGGACATGTTCCTTCAAATCCAAACCCATTGTCAGTAAGTAATTGAGCAACCCAAGTCCCTCAGATAAGTCAGTGAGCGAGCAGTCTTCTTTGCAGGAAACTGTCTGGGGTAAGGCTAAGACTAGTAGACTTGGGGTCCTGGTTCTACTACTTCCCAGACACATAAGTGTGGGCAGACCATTACCCTCATAATCCTACTTACACGTTTACAGGTGATATTTCTGTTTACCACACAACGTTATTCTGTGATTCAAATTAGATAACGTGTCACGTGCTCTTTAATAAAAGTGCATAGCCCAATCACTTCATTATTGTATTACCAATTGCCACTTAGCACGTAACAACTCAAAGCAGCTCTTTTCATGCCACATGGATGTGTTCAGGGTAGAGAATTTTACAATTAAACATAAGAAACCAAATCTATCCTCAGAGGCATTCTTGCCTACATCTCTTAAAATAGTTTTTTTTTTCCTTGATTGCCCAAGTGCTTGCCAGGACTGCCAGCATGCTGGCAGCGTGACCAGGACCTAACTCTATAGACTGAGACATGAGAATGTCAACTCCATCAGTTACTACCTGAGAACCACTATCAAGCATTTAACATTCTATAAGCTCACTTTCAGGTCTATCAAACCATTATTAAAATAATGCCTAGCTTGTTGTGTTTAAAATGATCACTAGTAGTTTAGTATCTTCTACACAGCCAGGATGCGAGAGCTATGATACACATCCCTGTAGCTCACACAAAAGCAAACATTTCGTTGATGTCAGAAGACCTGCTGACTTCTGTTAGTTCCATGAAAAGAGTGTTTTGGGCTAATGTTGTTTGACAGGACATCATACCTCTTTGTTGTAGTCTGCTTAGCTACGATGAAGCCAACAATATGCAATGGATGGACTACTTCAACTATCTCCTAATCTGTTTCCAAACTTGGTTTTACTGTGTGTTTCTTTTTTCTCTTTAGAATAGAATAAGAAAAGAAGCCTTGGTTTCAAGTCCTAGTTCCCTCTCTTCTGGCTTATGTCATTCTGGATAATTCATGTGATCTGTGTGGAGCTTAATTACTAACTGTAAGACGAAGTGTTTGTATGAAGATCACATAGAATAACATGCATAAAAGTGCTGTGTTTATTCTCAGGCAGAACACAAGTGCGCAAGGCTGTTGTTTAATTCTATGAACAATCACACGGAAAACAATTGCAAAGATTTTATTTAGCGGTTTTCTGTGCTTGGCACTTAGAAACAGTTCCGTGCATAAGGGCAAAATTTTTATACACCTTTACTTCATACATATTTTACACACCCTTTTATTGCCCCTTTTTCAATATTCAAAATATTGGATTCCCCACTAGGCATATAAATACATTTATCTACAACACCTCAAAACCAAAAATCTTAATATCTGTATTATTTTACTTGGCATTATTTGCATTTCCACACCATTTAAAAATTTAACTTGCACCAAGCTTCCCTTGTTTTCCTACCATTAAAGGACTTAAGGGCAAGAGAAAAATGAAAAACCCCAAACTTCAAAATGCACTGAACTAATTGAGATAAATGGAGATCTATAGAAGGGCCCAGGATACAACTCAGTGACACAGTGACTTCCATGGCAAGTGCAAGGTTGTGAGTTCAATTTATAGTTCCCCTTACCCCCAAAACCATATAGAAAACTCGTCTGCAATGCCCTGGACCATGACAGTGTCTGTCCAGCCAAAGGGGGTCAGGAGGCAGGCCCTCCCACTTAAGGGTTAGGATCTGGTGCATGGAGGCCAGGCCCCCCTTGGCTGTCTCTGAGCTTGGTATCACTGTGGGGGGCATATCATGCTTCCACCTTCGTACTTCCCTGTCCTTTTCCCCACCATGCTGCCTGTTGTGAGGCTAGCACTTCCCAGGTGGTGCACCCCTTTCCTTGTCACCATGGATGGAGCTATGAGATCAAGATGCACTCCTGGTCCCTACCCCTTGCACAAGTGCCCCGACCATGCACAGTGTCCCAGAAAGGCTTTGCTCTCAGTAATGCCATGATTCTTTCTACAACCTGTAGGTTTGCGCAAACAAACCAAGCCACATCTCTCTGGTAAATTAAAACTCTCCTCATTGCTCACACCTTCTTTCTCAGTCTTCCTCTACACACTTTCTGCTCTCTGTTCTCTCTTTCTCTCCTTCAGCTTCTCTTTTTCCCTCTTCTCACAGGCAGCACTGGGAACACCAACAACAGCACACTGACTGAAGGGAGTCAAGTTTGAAAATAATCATTGTCAGGAAGCCAAGTCCAGTTGTAGTACTGACATCTTTCCAACCTCCTTGATACAGAAGGGCTCAAGGGTACATGATTCATTCCAGAAACAGCATAAGCTGCAGCAGTAAAAAGCTGGTGGCTCCTGCTAGCCCAGTTCATCTAGTGTTGTACATAGATTCTTGGTGACAGCACCGTCCTGGGCCTCCCGCAGAGTTCGCCCAGCTCAGAGTCAGGGTGCAGGATGTTTGCAGAGCATGACTTTGTGCATAATTATGTGTATGTGCATGTGAGTATGCAGCAGGTGTGTATCGGTAGGTCTGCACGTGTGTGTTTGGAACCTTTCATAGTTGCTTCACACCAGCATCTCCCTTAACATTATCATAAAATGGTAATTCATTCTCTTCAAAGGCCAGTCTTGCATGGACAATGATTTATAAAACTAAGATTTGAGAAGACAGGTCACTGAGTTGTGCAGAATTCACTGCATGTATCCTTCAGTGGCTGAAAAGTTCTCTTATCTATATATTTTTCTTCTCAAAAAAACAAAACAAAACAAAAAACACAGTTACGTTTCCCAAAGGCACTGGGCTCCCATAAAGGAGAATCCACCTATGGAGATTTGAGTCTTGACTGACATAGGCTGTGGGGTGCTGGAGTTGCCCTTTACACCATGTGCACAGACATCTGGGAGGAGGAGCCAGGGACGGCCCCGTACTGCCGGCCGTCACACGTGTTGGCCGCCTGCTGGTTGTTAGGCGAAGGGCTAATCATGTGCATGCTGTGCTCCATCCCTGTGGGCAGGTACTGCCTCTCTCCAAAGGCCCCATTAGAAGGAGAAGAACAGAGTAAAGTGCTTTGAGAGGTGCTCAGTTTCTCTGGGCTTGCTGCTAGCCGAGGGGAGGTGGGAAAATTGTATCCGTACAGGTTGTAGGGGTTGTGGAGAGAGAAGGCATTGTAGGAGCTCTGCTGCATGTGGCCGCCCCCAAACATGTGTGGTGATGGAGAGCTGGAGGCAGCATTGCCTGCCTGCATGACATACTGAAACTGCGAAGTGGGGAAGGACCCCAGCTGGCCGCTGTAGGCTTCCATCTTGCTGTTGCTGGGCAAGGAGGGAGGAGTTGGTATTCCTGAGATCAGGGATGGAGTCCGCTGAGGCATGAAGGTTTCTGAGGGCTGAGTGGCTGAAGTGGTGCCACTCTGGAGCCTGTTGTAGCCACTGTCACTCAGCCCCGGATAGCTCTGTAAGGCCGCCATGTTGCTTCGGGCACACGGTGGATAATCAGACAGGTTTAGATTACACAGCTGGTTTTCTCGACATCCCACATTGAAAGTGTTGGGGGCCAAATGGAAAGTTGGAGGAGAACAGGATGGAGACAGAAGGTGAGAGGAGGCTGAAGGAGATGGCGTCCCAGTGCTGGAGGTGGTTGGCGAAGTACCTGTGCTGCCCCCTGAAAAACGAAACATGAATACTATTAAAAGCTGAAAGATGAGTTGGTCTAAGCCAAGTGCACGCCACACAGAAGATGCTTTCAAACATCCAAGTGGGACTGATTCCTACAGAACCATCGCTTTCTTTTCAACTCATTATGCTGAATGATTTGATCTGTGTACATACATGTACAAGCATTGCCGAGGAAGACAACAGTGACGGAAAAAAAAAAAAAAAAAAAACACTCAACACTGTCTTTCTTCTGTAAAAATCTTAGTGACTCCTTTTTTAATAAAAAATGAAATCTTTGGGGCTGGGGAGATAGCTCCGAGGCACAAGTGCCTGCCTGGTAAGTGCAAGGTTGTGAGTTTGAACCCTGGTCCCACAAAAAAAAAAAAAAAAAAATCTTTAAATCTTTTATATATTTATTTGGTACAGGGTCTCACTAAACAACTGAGACTCCTAGTGATCCTCCTATCTCAGCCTCCCCGGCGCTGAGATTACAGGCATGTGCCACGATCCCCAGTTTCAGTGGCCAACAAGGTCCAGGGCCAGGACGGCACATGATACCACATGGAGCAAGGGTTCTTGCACTTGCCAGGCAGACACTCCAAAACTTAGTTACTCTTATTTTTAAAATTATAATAAGTTTGAGGGGCTGGGGAAATAGCTCAGTAGAATAAGCACTTGCCTGGCGAGCACAAGGGCCTAACTTCAAACCCTGGTTCCAAAAATAAAGAAACAAAATTATAGTAATTCTTTCAGTAGTCACTTTTCCCTATCTTACAGCCAAATTCTCTCTTTCAGCATTAAATTTATCGGTACTGTTTAGAGCTACATAATGATCACGGCCATCATAGGGAATTTGCACCTTTGTATGATGTGTCTTCATTCCTTTCTTCCCCAATCTCTTGCCCCTCTTCAGCCCCTCCCTTTTTTCTTTTATTTTTTTAAATTTCTTAAAAGACAATACAAAAATAGTTTTAAAAACTGATAAAGAATTTAAACAAAAGCATGAGTGCAACAATGATGCTTATATTTTATGTTGTCTTCAAATCGGTTGTTCAGATTAGCAGATATGAGCCTGCAAAATTGGTCCAAAAAGATAAGAAATTAAAATGGAGAGGAGGAAAACATTAATTCTTTCTTTCGGTGGACCAGAACAAGTCAGCAGTACAACTGTCCGAGCTAGCCTGAGTATATACATCAATATTTCCTTTTCCCTTCCTTCTTTCCTCTTTTTTTACCTTTCCCTCATTCTGGTTGTTCCCCTCCTATTTACCAAGCTTTGCTTCCATTTTATGCTTCTTTTATTGTTTTCCCATATCCTATCCCTACTTCTCCTTTTGAACCATGTTTTTTTTTCCTATTTCACAATACATTTGACACACTTTGATTTTTATTTACACTTTCAATTTCTTCCACCAGAGAAACAATGTGACATTTAATATGTGTGACAAATTTGTTTCACTGAAGACTATGGTCTCTAGGTGTATTTGTTTACCTAGAACTGTCCCAAGGTTGTCTTTCTTTATGATTGAATAGTACTCCACTGCATTTTTTAAAAAGACATATCTTTTTTATCCATGGCTCAGTTTTATCTATTCCTTTTTTATCTGTTCCAAGCCACATCTTTTTTATCCACTCCAAGATATAGCTAGAATTTGTTTCTATAAACATGGGTGCACATATATTGCTGAAGTATGTTTGTAATTATTCTGTAAAAATACCCAGGAAGGCAATAGCTAGATCTAATGGAACCTTTAATCTTCGTTTTCATAGCAATCGCTACACTGATTTCCACAGTGGCTGTGCCAGTCTAGACTTTCACAAATGGTGGAAAACAGTTCCTTTTTCTCCAAAGCCCCTGTATCATTTGCTATTGGCTGATTTCTTGATAAAATCCATTCTTTCTGGAATTAGTAGAATCTCAACATTGTTTTAATTTGTATCGCTCCTATGACAGTGGAATAGCTGGATACAAAGTCAACACTCAAAAGTCAATAGCATTTTTGTACACCAAAAACAAAAACATTAGGGCTGCCCAAATAGCTCAGCAGATACAGCAATTCAGACTGGGCGTGGTGGCATGCATCTATAATCAGAGCTCTTGGGAGGCTATAAACAGGTGGATCACTACAAGTCCAATCTAGTCGTGAGAACCTGAACACCCCGTAGCACTTTCCTTAAAAAACTAAAAATAAAAGTAAACCACACTGACAGAGAAAGTAAGGAAACAACATCTTTCAAAATAACACCCCCAAAACTGAAATACTTAGGAACCAATTTAACGAAGGAAATAAAATATCTACATATTGAAAAATGTAGTTCTATGAAAAAAGAGGCCAAAAGGGATTTCAGCAAATGGAAAAATATTCTTTGTTCTTATGTAGAATTAATATAGTGAAAATAGCCATACTCCCAAAATTTTTGCACAGATTTAATGTAATCTCAATCAAAACACCATTAACACACCTCACAAAACTACAAAAAAAAAAAAAAAATCCTAAAATTCACTTTCAAGAAGAGAACAGCAAAAATAATTCTAAGTAAAATAGGCAGGGAAGGAGGCATCACAATCACTGACTTGAATGTATACTACAAAGCTACTGTCCTACTAACCTGTTTCATGGTTTGCTTATCCCTTTTTACTTTAAACTAAAAAATCAAATGATTCAGAAACAACTCCAAACACACTAAGGCAGTGGTCCTCAACCTTTCTAATGCCATGACCCCACAACACAGTTCCTCATGTTGCAGTGATCCCAAACCAAAAAATAATTTTGATGGCTACTTCAAAACTGTAATTTTCCTACAGTTATGATTCCGAATGGCTTTAGGCGACCCCTGTGTTTTAGTCATTCAACCCCTGCCGGGGTTGTGACCCACAGGTTGGCAACTGCTGCACTAAGCTATCTTGCCTTTGTCAAAGCAACCGAACACACACATTCACAGGGGGACAAAAAAGCAAGATAGCCTCTTTAATAATGGTGCTAGAAAAACTTTCTTTCCACATGCAGAAGACTAAAACTAGACGCATGTCTCTGACCATGCAGTAAATGAAATCAAAATGGATCAAAGGTCTAAACACTATAATTAGTAGCAAGTTCACTTTTTAATAAGGTCTCTCATGATCAGCTTTAAGACCCACCAGCTCAATTTGTCCCACTCCCAATGGAAACATATTGATTTGCGTCTTAACCAGTGATTGCTATTTACTTTTCTATCTTTAGTGTTTTGTCTCAAAATGTAATTTATCAAAATAGGAACCCTATCTCGAGGAAGAGAGGTATTACCACAGGCTGTCAAACCAGGAGTGAAGCACAAGAAAATGCAAGAGAGAGGCCCAAGTGATGATATCTAGGGCATGAGATTTACGTTCCATCATATGAAACATATATTATAAGCCAAGTTATAACAATTAGGTTAGAATAAGGCAAAGCTTTCCAGAAAAGAAGTTATGATCCAGAGGCTTTGCTGATCACCTGCACGGGAACCTGCCCAGTTTCAAAGACTAGAATAAAAGTTATAACTGGGATTCTAGATTCTGAGCACTGAGGAGGACAAATGGTCAAAATGTCCACAAACTGACCTGGAAGTCAGAAGATGAGGAATTCTACTTACACCTCTGCCATGCTAACCACCCATAGGACCCTAGGCATGTAATTTACTGTCTATAAATTTCAGTTTATTCATCTAGAGATGGGAAACTGGGTTGGATCAGCAGTTCTCAAGCAAGGAGAACTTGATATTGAATAGCACTAACATTCTAGGATCATACCTCCAGCCCACTAAAGGATAATTTCTGAGTGAATTTCTTTTTTGACTTCCATGCTAAAAAAGTTCAATGAGTGATGCCAATGTCCTACCAGAATTAAAAGCTAGTGATACAACCTAAATTTCTCACTTCACCAAACCCCAAGTATAATTTTGAAACCTCAGTGTATGTGAGAATCATATAGTGGACTTGTTTATTTTATTTTTTTTTCATTACTTTTAATAACAAATAACAATGTGATAGTTTCAAAACATGTTTGTGGTATATTCGCAATAATTGACATATTGCATATTGTCCTCATAATAGTTATACAACACACAGGGTGTGGACATGATACATTTTCTAATCGATATTGGTAAGGAGAGAAAAAAATGTCTTCTCTCTGAACATAGTCCAATGTTCCATAATTGCTTGGGGTTACCAGTGAAATTGGCAATGTTGGAGACTGTTGATTTAAGCTTCTTACAACTCATCATACTAATCTAGCTCTGAGTTTTATGCCTCATAATTAAGCGTTTCCACTGGGTGATAAAGGGCGAGTTAAGGCAAGACCTGTATAACAAAAAATGCATCTTTTGTATCTTCCAAGGTCAAAACCCCTCAGGATTAACTTTGAAACCATGTATAGTGCTTTGTACAAATATTGTCAGTGTCATCCTTTGGAACAAGTCACAGCCATTTCTTGACCAGTTTGCTTTCTGTAGAAGCCTGAGAGAATTTTTTTTCTAGGTGACTCCCCTTAGACACACTATACTCACAACTCCTATTCAATATAGTTCCGGAATCATTAGTTACAGCCATTACACAAGAAAGAAAAATAAAAGGAATAAGAATAGGTAAAGAATAAGTAAAACTATCACTATTTGCAGATGACATGATCATCTACTTTGAATACCCAAAACACTCTGCCAAGAAGCTACTGGAATTAATACACAAATCCAGGAGCATAGCAAGTTACACAGTCAAACCACAAAATTCAATAGCATTCTTCTATGCAGATAACAAACACATAGAGAGAGAAATTAGAGAAGCAGTACCTTTTATGATACCAATGAAGAAAATGAATACTTAGGGATTCATCTAACTAAAGAAGTAAAATATCTTTTCAATGAATACAACAGTACTGTAAAAAAAAAAAAAAAATAGATCTTAGAAGATTTCAGAAAATGGAAAGATGCTCCCTGCTCCTGGATAAGAAGAAACAACATTGTGAAGATGGTCATACCCCCTAAATTGTTATACAGACTTAATGCAATTCCTATTAAGTAGCATCAACCTACCTCACAGACATGGATAAATCATTCCTAAAATTTATTTGGAACCAAAAAAGACCCAGAATTGCAAAGACAATTCTGGTCAACAAACATAGGGCAGGAGGCATTACAATTCCTGACCTAAAGTTATACTACAAAGCTACAGTAATTAAATCAGCATGGTATTGGCAAAAATAAATAAATAAATAAATAGACCTGACGATCAGTTGAATAGATTAGAAGATGCAGAAGCAAATACAAACACACTCAGCCACCTTATCTTCGACAAAGGGGCCAAATATGCTTACTGGAAGAAAGATAGCCTCCTTAACAAATGGTGTTGGCAAAACTGGCTCTCTACATGCCAAAAACTAAAACTTGATCCAAGTCTATCACCATGCACTAAACTAAAGTCAAAATGGATTAAAGATCTAAATATTAAAAGAGAAACATTAGGGCCTGGTGGGATGGCTCAGTGGTCTAAAGCGCCTGCTTGGGAAGGCTTGGGCGGCTTCAGGGACCGCTGTTCGATCACCAGCACCACATGCTGCGCCAGTCCTGCCCTCGGGGCGGGCTGAGCCGGCCGTAAAAATGAGTGAATAAACAAAGGTTCTGAAACAAGAAAAATAAATAAATAAATAAAATAATTCTTTAAAAAAAAAAAAAGAGAGAAACATTAAATCTCCTGGAAGAGAAAGTGGGAGACAATCTTGAAGACATTGGGGTTCGCAAAAAGTTCATGGACAAAAATCAAAATTCAGGTTTAACACTTGAGAGCGTCAACAAATGGAATCTTCTCTGGCTAAAAAGTTTTTGTACATCAAAAGAAATTACCAACAGAGTTAAAAGACAATCCACAAATTTTGAAAAGATTTTAACTAGCAAGTATTCAGACAAAGGTCTTCTATCTAGAATCTATAAAGAACTAAAAACCATTAGAGTCCCAAAACTCAAAGACCCAATCCAGAAATGAGCATCTGAGATGAACACACACTTCTCAGATAAAGAAATTCAAGAAGCCTGTAAATACATGAAGAAATGCTCCACATTGCTAGCCATTCATGAAATGCAAACTAAAACAACACTGAGATACCATCTCACCCCAGAAAGAATGGCTATCATAAAGAAATCAATCAGCAACAAATGTTGGAGAGGCTGTGGGGAAAGAGGAACCCTTCTCCACCGCTGGTGGCAATGCAGATTGGGGCAACCATTATGGAAAGCAGTGTGGAGGATCCTTAAAAACCTAGAACTGGAAATCCCATTCAATCCAGCTATCCCCCTCAATGACGGGGCTGCTGAGCGCTTCGCCAATTTTCAGAATGAGAGACTGCTTTGCCTTATGTATGGAATACTCCTGGAGGACTCCCTCTCTTGCACTATTATGGTATTTTCCCATAATTTTGTGAGATCTGTGATACCCTAGGGTCCTGGTAACCTTTAGTTCATTCACAATACCCGTTGGGATTCTAAGAATCTAACCACTTATATAAAAGGATAAAGAACATCTTAAATGGAAAGAAACAGGAGCAAGGTCTTTACCCATGAGGAAAACATGCAAAAAAATCAGGTTTGAGAGACACTGAGATACCAAAGAAACAATCTTAACGTTCTAGGAAAAGTGGAAGAAGTCCCAGATATGTGGAATAAGGTGCAGATGCATCAGAGGATTCAAAGTTTTTTTTTTGTTGTTTTTTTTTTGTTTTTTGTTTTTTTGTGGGACCAGGGTTCGAACTCACGACCTTGCACTTGCCCAGCAGGCACTTGTGCCTCGGAGCTATCTCCCCAGCCCCATCAAAGTTATTTTTTACAGGATGGAAATAAATAAATCTTAGCATAGGGGCCCAGCAGGATGGCTCAGTGGTCTAAAGCGCCTGCTTGGGAAAGCTTGGGAGTCTTCAGGGACCGCAGTTCGATCCCTGGCACCACATGCTGCACCAGCCCTCCCCTCGGGGCAGGTTGAGCTGGCCATAAAAATAAATAAATAAACAAACAAAAGTTCTGAAACAAGAAAAAAAAATTAAATTAAAAAGAAATTTTAAAAAATCTTAGCATACATCCACAGGTACAGGTAGCAATATTTGTTTTAGAAGTACAGGGCTGGATATAGTGACACATGCCTATAGTCCCAGCACTTGGGAGGCTGAGGCAGGAGGACTGGTATGAGTTCGAGACCAGCCTAGCCTGCAAAAGTAAGCTCAAGGTCAGCCTGAGCTGCATAGCAAGACCCTGTCTCAAAAAGATGAAGGAAAAAAAAAGTACAAATTTGGCTCATGTCAATAGTTTCTTTTCACAGTTACATTTTTATAAAGTTCAACTAATACCACTTCTGCCTTGATAAATGAATGTTCAAGATGCCACTGAATTGACACTAAATACCATAAAATGCTGATTTTAGTCATCTCAGGAAATTATTCTTCTTATATAGCTCATTATTTAAATTCCTGTAGTGGATGTGTTTGTTGTTGTTGTTGGTGGTGGTGGTGCTGGTGCTGGTGCTGGTGGTGGTGTTATTCCACAACACAAGAACTACTACCAGCAGCTAGCCCTGATGCAGAAGAGCCAAGACAGGCCACAAGTCCATGGGTGCCTGTCCATCTCATGACCACAGCAGTGCAGATACCTATTAAATCTCCTCAGCTGTGAAAGGAAGGGCATAAGCTACTAGGCTTCCCTTTCTGTCCTTTTCAGCACTGTCACTGTGTCTGAGGACTAAAGCAGTATAAAATGTGAATGCTCACTTCAAGTACATTCCAAGGAATCATTTCAGTACAAGACAGGAGTTCCGGAAGATGAAGATTCTAGAAAGAGGAGGATGACTATCTCATGCTATCTGTTTTTAAATAGCAAGTTGAGCAAGCCTATTGTGCTTTTAGTAAAACTCAGGGGTTCATTTTCTTCTCTTTGAAACATCATACACATTTGCCTTCTTTTCCACTCTAAATGTCATGAACTTCACTGAAATAAGTGCTATAGTGCAAATGAAGAAACTTGACGCCAGCTGTACAGAGATTTGTGTTTTACAAGGTATGTATCTGGTCTTCTTTGAAACTGGTCCTGCTCTCCCTGAGCCAGTGTTTACGTGGCCCCCAGGAGGCCACCTGTTCAGCACGCTGTACTGTCCTGTTAGAGGTATGCTCCTTTAAGCACTGGCCCCAGCCCTACCACAGGAAGTGTGAGATGAAGCAGATGACTTTCCACAATTCTAAATGGCTTTCTCAGATGGCCAGAATGAATGGTACTGATTTAAGGCCTCAGTTGGTTTCACTAAAAAAAAAAAAAAGGGGGGGGGGACTATTAACAAGTTACAGTTACAGGGATCTCTGCTGTGCAGATGAGAGGCACATGTTAAAATGTTTGTAGTCAGCTTGCTTTGGCTTTTAAAAGACATTCACTGGAAATGAGACTTGGTGGCCTGCTGAGCTTTGGGGGGTGGAAGCCTCCATATGAGCTAGTGTTTGAAGGGAGGAATAAGCCTGTCCAAAAGAAGGTCGCATTGCTTTTATTCACTTTGAAGAAATGCTCTTATGTACTTGCAGTGCTCAGTGCAGATAATAGCTATATTTCAAAGCTCCCATACAGGGGGAAGACTATGGCATTCATTTTGCAGTGAAGCAAACTGAGATACTAAGGAGGCTTTATTCTCTTATGATCTAATAGCTTGTCAACTGTTAAACAAGATTGGGAGTGCCAGCCAAGCGCTAAATAAGCTTAAGGAAGCAGCCCACCTTCTCTGCACATTTCAACACTTGGCTGAGTAGAGACCACTCACCAGAGAGAAGTTGGGTCAGAGTGAGGGCCAGGCCATTCTGAGGCAGAAGTGGCCCGAGCTGCCTCAAAGGGAAGCTTCCCGCCCTCTTCTCTATAACCTTCTCTTCCCCTCATCTTCATCTTCTGTGCATCTTCTAGATCTTGAATATTTCAGGACTCTTGATAACAAATTACTTCATTGGCAAACATGGGCTATAAAGGCAGACAAACCCATTTCCCACCCCAACTGTCTCACTGATTGTGAAACCTCTGAAGTCAGCCTCCACAGCTTTGGGGTCCATAACCCTCCAAATGGTATTACAAATGTCTGCCTTCCAGGAGTGTTTTCAGAAGTCAGTGAAACAGTATGCATTACAGGACACTCACAACAGCACTTAGTACACAGTCATTAACTATTCCCTCTGCTCACAGAAGCAAAGAAAGGAGCAAGAAATCGTGGGCTCCAGTGAGGTAGCCCTAATGGTGTGGCCTCTATTCCTGTGGTGCAGTACCTGGGCCTCTTCACCCATTGATGCATTCAACGGCACATAGGCTGGATACCCTGTTGTTACACAAAGGCTAAAGGACCCTCCAAGCTGTGAATAATGGCACACTGGATCAAGCCCTAGGGAGGCTGTGTGCTGACCTCAGCCATTTTCCCAAAGGCTACGCCAGCTCTGGCCCCTCTGTGAATCATCTGTGAATCCTCCCAGCCCAGAGTTAACATGGACTATGTCACAACTCTGCTTCTTCCCAGCTCAAACAAAGCAGAGTGGACTGAAAACACATCCCACAACTTTAGCAGCTGTTCTGGCATCTTTTCCCCTGTCTTCCTTGGTTTTAACCTACTTCTAAGAAGGAATTAACATTCTCCAGTATTCCTGGATGAATCTCCAATTTCTCAACTCCTTGAATCCTACTTGACTCTGTCACAACAGAAATTCAGATCCAACATTAACTTGCTCAAACACTCAAAGCTAATATCCCAAACATCCTAAAATGATACATGTTTAGCAGTGATCCTGTACAAGGACAATAACCCATAATATACTTGTGCACCATAAAGACACGTAAAATGTGACCATGAAAATCCTGAATGCCAAACCTGCTGACTTTTGCATCTTTAAATTGATCACTTCCAGATTGTAATATGCGAGCTTTCACATGCAGTTTACTTTTGGATTCATTTTGTTGTGATTTCCCCCACAATAAATAAATAAATAAATAAATAAATAAAATCTAGTAAGATAAAACCCCATCTGGGCTAGTAAAGAATAAATCTCCATGTAATTATTTGGTTCCTCAAACCAGACTCTTCTCTCCTATAACTCAATAGCATCTGTTCCTGAGGTGGGTAACTCACCAGGTATCCTGAAGCTTTCAAGTGGGTAAAATACTTGCATCCCCTGAGCTGATCCCAGGGAATAAACCCAGAGGCTATCAGTGATCATAAACCTTAATGAGCACAGCACTCTCCATGACAAAAAGGGATACCCCTTCTCACAGTGAAAATACTTATAGCACTAATAGAAGATGTGTGCTTTTGATCTTAGAAAGACTCTTAGCACCTTCCTTTCCATAAAATGTAAAGATATGCATAGACCCAAATGCCTTCTCTTTAAAAATAGCTTTTCCTATATTGCCCAATTCTCGTTTTTCACACTGGTGTCTCCTCGTCTCAGATGGTCCTATTTGACACCTACCATGTCCTCTAGGTGGATAGCACCTTTTTCATTACTTACTTTGTGGCTACTTGTTCTACTGGCTTCCTTTCTGCAGTGCGCATCTGCTGTTGTCACTTAAAATAACCTGTCTGTCTCCTGGAAACAGCTCCAAGTCTTCCCCTTGATAAAGATCCTCTCTCTCATGTTCACTTCTTTCTTACCTCCAAGAAAAGTATATAACTCTGTCTTAGTCAGTCAAAATCTATATTTCTTCCAACTACTGTAATTGGTTCTGGGATAAGGAACATAGAACCAATGAGTCTTAGAAATGTTTTGCTAGAATCTTAGAAGACAGATATATACCCTTTGCCATCCAAGCAAAAGCTAAAAAGATGTAGGGCCAAAGATGTTTGCAACTATTAAACAGAAGCCTAAGAGTAATGTCAACACCAAAGATAAATTCTCCAGATAAATGCTATATAAGTTGAGATCGTAGAGGTACACAGTAATAATCAAGAAGGCTAGATAGGGAAGGAGTTCTCTAGGAAAAGGAAACAGCAAATGTAAGGCCACCTTTCCACCAGAACTGCCATCTTCCAGTAATTTGTCAAAATGACTAACACAAAGGGAAAGAAGGGGAACCTGGCATATGCTCTCCAGGCCTTTTAGAAAACATGGGGTGGTTCCTTTGGCCACATACATGCAAATCTACAAAAAGGGTGATATTGTAGACATCAAGGGAATGGGTACTGTGCTTCACAAATGTTACCATGGCAAAACAGGAAGAGTGTACAATGTTACCCAGCATGCTGTTGGTATTGTTGTAAACAAGCACGTTAAGGGCAAGATACTTGCCAAGAGGATTAATGTTTGTATTGAGCATATTAAACACTGAAAAACTGATGACAGCTTCTTGAAACATGTCAAGGAAAATTATTAGAAAAAGAAAGAAGCCAAAGAGAAAGGTACCTGTGTTCAACAGAAATGCCAGCCTGCCCCTCGCAGAGAGGCACACTTTGGGAGGACCAATGGGAAGGAACCTGAGTTGTTGGAACCTATCCCCTATGGATTTTTGGCATAAACTGGGGATGTTACTCTGCCATTTAGCACTTAATTGTCAGCTTAACGGTTCTAGGTCCTAAATAAAAATAAATTTTCCTGTATTTTAAGGGTGATTTTCTTAGTTGAAGAAGTATGTAGTACCTTCCTGCCTCAGAAATATTTTCAACAGATTTTCATTGTAGCTAGTAATTGTGTCTGGTCCTTACTCTTCAGTGATTTTCTTGTTATAAAGAATTGCTGAGGTATTGTGCAGGTGTATACTCAAATATTCAAGTATTTATAAAATAATTACATTCACTTGAAGATCTTTAAATCAGCATGGGGGAAAGATGTATGCAAATAAGTGGAAGTCACTTCAGAAATAAATGTAACTCTATTTCAGTTAAATAAATTGTTTAAAACAACAGCAACAAAAAAGACCAGAAAAGCCAGAGCAGTAAGGGGAAGAGGGAAAGTGATACAGGCTACAGCTAGAGTGATAATTAGGGATAATCTTAGGACACATTCACTAAGTATTTAGTCAATGTTAGGCATTTTTTAAAATGCTTCCTGGTCATATTTAAGGTGCTAACTTATCTAATTCTTACTTTCACTATATCTACTTTAGAGACAAGCAACAAAACCCAGAACATGCAGGCTCAAGTAGACTATGCTTTTCTAACGATATCTTTTTCATAAATGCAAATAAGTTATGGCCACTGAAGAGTTTTAAGAAAAGTAGGATAGACCCATGCCGACCAAACAGGCCAGTGCCCAGGTGGGACCTCTCTGCCTGCAAGTGCCTATCAGCCAGCCAGCCACCAGAGATCTACCTATGCACATCCATGCTGACCAACAGGGCTACTGCACAGGTAGGATGTCTCCACCTGTGTGTGACCAGAGCCCCACCAGCCACCTGAAATCTGGCCCCAGCCTGTGGCCATACCTGCATAAGCAGGTACACTACGCCTGCACCCTGGGCCATCGAAACTCCTTCCTCATTCCAAAGCCTAGCCCCAGCATCTGCTGTGGATCTCTGCGGCATAATTCCCTGCTGACGGTCAGACACTATCAGGTAATCCAGGAGCTGAGCATCTTGCCTGAGGAGCACAACAGGCTATATTCCAAAAGCTACAGCAGGAAGAAGCTGAAAATAGCACCAGAGCCAGCAAGGCACATCTGGACAGGATCAAGATTGGTCGATCTGGACACAAATAACAATAGGTGCTAAGGGAATAACTTCACAAAAGTGCAGAGGTCACTGCTATATAAAATGACAAAGAGAAGGGGTAAGATGCAATCTCACTGCCCGAACACACCGAGAACAAATACAGAAGACACTACCATCGAAGAAATGGGAATCATGCAGCCAAAATCTCTGAATTGGAAGCATCTGAGGTAGACAAAGAAGTACAGAAATGTATAGAGGAACTCAGATCAGAGATAATAATATCTGAAGTAAAAAAAAAAAGCAATGCATAAATTAATAGAATCTGAAGTGGAAAAACATGCAGAAAAGTATACAGAAAATCAGACCAGAAATAATTCTGAAGTAACAAAAGACACCTCTAAATTAATAGCATCTAAAGTAGGGGAGCAAATGCAGAAAGGTAGAAAAGAGATCAGAGCAGAAATAATCTCTGAAGCAGAGAGAGAAAGGATAACTATAATGAAAGACTTAAATCCTACTAAAGAAGACCTCGATTAAAAATTAGAGAATAGAAAAATAATGGATTCCCTGACTGAGCAATATAGGAAAGAAATAGATCACGTGAAACAGTTTCCAAGAGATACACAAGAAAATAAAATCTCAATCACAAGTTGGAAGAACTGTATGAACGAAAGTGAAGATAGGGCTTCAGATCTTGAAAACACAGTCGCAACCAGTGAAAAGGAAAGAAAGGATCTCTGAAAATAAACTAGGATGCAAGAAAAAAAGAATTCAACATCTGCAAGATGATGCAAAAATGGACAACGTGAGATTAATAGAAATCAATTAGAAAAAAGGCTTTAATGCAAAGAATATAAAAACAATATGGGCAGAAGTAATAGCAGAATATTTCCCGAATATGAGAAAACAATCTGACATTCAGAAACTGAAGTATACAGTAATCCAAATAACATCAACCCTACTAAAAACACACCCAGACATATAATAGTCAAGATCCCCAAAATCGAGCAGAAGAACAATATACTAAAAGCCACTAGAGAAAAAAAAATATATTTAAAGGAAAACTCATCAGAATAATGGCAGATTTCTCTTCACAAACCATGAAGTCAAGAAAAGCATCACGCAGAATGCTTCAAGTCCTCCATGAAAACAAATTCCAACCCAGATTGCTATACCCTGAAAAACTCTCAAGTATGAAGGAGAAGTGAAATATTTCCATAACAAGGAGTAAATAAATAATTTCATGATGTCAGAGACAACCCTACACAGACTACTAAAAATATTTCAGAGAAGGACCAATATGACCTGAACTCCACAAATGAGAAGAGAAAAAGCCCACCAATTAGGGCAACCAATTAATCACAGGAGAAAAAGGGGTAAACAGTAGTAAGTAAAAATCATATCAATCATAAGCCAAAACATTTCAGCTATAACCATAAATGTAAAGGGACTCAATTCCCCAATTAAAAGAAATAGACTGGCAGAGTGGAAAAGTAAGCAAAATCCAACCATATGCGGTATACAAGAAACAGACTTAACTCATATAGAAACTCATAGGCTAAAAGTTAAAGGATGGGAAAAAATGCTACATGCATCAGGACCTCAAAAAAAAAAAAAAAAAAAAAAAAAAAAAAAAAAAAAAAAAAAAAAAGCAGGGGCAGCAATCTTGTTTGCAGACAGTCTAAACTTAAAACCAAGATTGATCAAATGAAATAAAGATGGCCACTACATACTGGTTAGGAGAAACATTCAAGACAACGATGTAACAATGATAAATATGTATGCACCTAACATGGGAGAACCAAGTTGTATAAGACAAATCTTAATGGACATGAAAAATCTACTATCCAATACTGCAATCTTAACAGGAGACCTTAACAATCTTTTATCCCAAAAAGACAAGTGAAGCAGGTAAAAAATTAGTAAAGAATTAGCAGAACTGAACCAGAACTTGGAACAACTGAACTTGGTGGACATACACAGAGATTTCCACCCAACCAATTCTAAATACTCATTTTTTAAGCTGTACACAGGACATTTTCCAAAGTACACTGCATAATAGTGCATAGGTATGATTAAGTATATGCAAGAAAACAGAAATTATCCCATGCATATTATCTGACCGCAGTGCAATGAAACTGGAAATAAATGACCCCAGAAATACATGGAAATTAAACAACACCCTTCTCAGCAACCAGTGTGTTACAGATGAAATTAATCAAGAAATTAAACAATATCTACAATTTAATGAAAATTCAAACACAGCCTACCAGAATGTATGAGATGCAATGAAATTAGTTTTTAGAGGAAAATTTATAACTCTAAGCTCACACATTAAGAAAACAGAATAGAAACCAGTAAATACTCTTACATAGCACCTAAACAGACTAGAAAGGAAAGACCAATAAAAACCAAAAGCCTGAATACGTAAGGCCATTATAAGGATTAGAGCAGAAGTTAATTCAATTGAGACAAAGAAAATAATATAAAGAATGAATCAATCAAAAAGCAGGTTCTTTGAATGAGTAAATAAAATTTATAAGCCCATAGCTAACCTCATGAAAAAGAGGAAATAAAAAACTCAAATTCAAGCAATAAGGAATGAAAAAGGTGAAATTACTACAGACCTATCATTAGTAGTTACTTTGAGAGTCTTTACTCTCACAGAATTGAAGACATAGATAAAATGGACAGATTCCTAGGAAAGCACAAATTATCAAAACTGAATCAAGAATATATAAGAACTCTCAATAACCCAGTAACAGCCAAAGAAATACAAAATGTAATAAAAAACCTATGAACAAAGAAAAGTTCAGGACCTGATGGATTCATCGCTGAAATCTACAAGAAATTTACAGAAGGCATAATCCCAATACTCCTCAAACTCTTCAGTAAAATTGAAAAGGAAGCAATCCTTCCAAAATCATTCTTAGGGGCAAGTGTTACACTGATACCAAAAACCAGAAAGAGATGCAGCTAAAAGGAGAATTACAGGTCAATTTCTCTCGTGAACATAGATGAAAAATCCTCAATATAATCCTCACCACTAGAATACAGGAAATCATCAAAAAGATTAAACAACATGCCCATGTAGGATTCATCCTAGGAATGCAAGAATGGTTCAACATATACAAATCTATAAATGTAATGCACTACATAGAGCCAAAGCCAAAACTCAAATGATCATCTCGATTGATGTACAAAAGGCTTTTCACAGAGTCCAACACTTACTCATGTTCGCAGTTCTACAGAAAATTTGAATAGAGAGCCTCTACCTCAACCTGATAGCAGCAATTTATGATAATCCAACAGCTAACATAATTTTAAATGGGGAAACACTGAAATCTTTTACTCTCAGATCTGATACAAAGCAAGGATGTCCTCTACCACCACTCCTATTCAATATAATTATGGAATAATTAGCTACAGTCATTATACAACAGAGAGACATAAAAGGAATAAGAAGTGGTAAGAAAGAAGATAAATTATCATTGTTTGCAGAAGACATGATAATCTACTTAGGAGACCCAAAAAGCTCCACCAAAAATCAACTAGAATTAATACACAAATTCAGCAGCTTAGAATTGTTCAAACTCAACACACAAAAGTCAATAGCATTCGAAATTAGAAAAATAGTACATTTTACGATGGAACTGAAGAAAATGAAATCCTTGGGAATTAACCTAACTAAAGAAGTACACGACCTTTTCAATGAAAACTACAGTACTCTGAAAGAAGAGATTGTAGAGGATTTCAGAAAATGGAAAAATATTACTTGCTCCTGGATAGGAAGAACCAACATTGTGAAGATGGCCATACTCCCTAAATTGTTATACAGATTTGATACAATTCCTACCAAAATATCATCAATATACATTCCTAAAACTTATTTGGAACCATAAAGACCTAGAATTGCAAGGACAATCCTGAGCACCAAGCGTAGGGCAGGAGGCATTATAATTCCTTACCTAAAGTTATACTGCAAAGCTACAGTGATGAAATCAGCATGGTATTAGCAAATAAATAGACCTGAGCATCAGTGGAATAGATTAAAAGATGCAGAAGCAAGTACAAACACACTTAGCCATATTATTTTCGACAAAAGGGCCAAACATTTTTACTGAAAGAAAAATAGCCTCTGTAACAAATGGTGCTGGAAAAACTAGCTTTCCACATGCCGGAAACGAAAACTTGACTCAGGTCTATCACCATGCACTAAACTAAAGTCAAAATGGATTAAAAATCTAAATATTAATAGAGAAACATTAAATCTCCTGGAATAGAAAGTGGGAGAATAACTTGAAGACATTAGTGTTGGCAAAGAGTTCATGGACAAAAATCCAACTGCACATTTAATGCTTGAAAGAATTAACAACTGGTACCTCCTCCTACTAAGAAGTTTTTGCATGTCAAAAAAAAAATTACCAACAGAGTGAAAAGACAACACACAAAGTTCTAAAATATTTTAACTAATAAGTATTCAAGCAAAGATCTTCTATGTAAAATTTATAAAGAATTTAAAAATATTTGGGCCCAGAATCCAAAGACACAATACAGAAATGGGCATTTGAGTTGAACACACACTTCTCAGAGAAAGAAATTCAACAAGCTTATAAATACATGAAGAAATGCTCCACATCACTAGCTGATGGTAAAATGCAGATTGAAACAACTTAGATACCGTCTCACTCCAGAAAGAATGGCTATCATAAAGAAATCAACGAACAACAAATGTTGGAGATGCTGTGGGGAAAAAGGAATCCTTTTCCACTGCTGGTGAGAATGCATACTGGTGTAACCATTATGGAAAGCAGTGTGGAGACTCCTTAAAAACTAGAACAGGAAATCCTACTCAATCCAGCCATATTCCTACTGGAAATTTCCCCCTGCTAAAAAAACTGAAAACATAGTATCATAGTGATATCTGTGCACCTATGTTTATAGCAGCACAATTTGTCATACCCAAATCTAGTAAACAACCCAAATGCCCGTCATCTGAAGATTGGTTGAAAAGATGTGATATTTTTATTCAATGGAATATACTCAGCTATAAATAAGGAGAAACTAGAAGACTTCATATATAAATGGATGTATCTTGAAGATAAAATCATAAGTGAAATAAAGCACACTTCTATGTATAAATATCGTACAGTCTCCCTAGTGTAAGAACTTAAAGATGAAAAAACGTAGGCATAATATAGCTGAATTGAAATCAAGGACTTAAGGGTTAAGCAATGAAGTGACTGCAAGCAGAAAACAGGAAACATGGCACGAGAAAAACCATGCACAGGATGAATTAGATAACAGTCCTAAGAACCTCCAAAAGGTTTAGCACACTGAGAATAGCAATGTGTAATACTAAAACTTTGCACGGAATGCCTATCAATCTAGTCTGTGATGTGTGCTGCTTCTAATGTAATTTCAGTTACTGCTATACTGTCTCTCAAGTAAATGGGTGGTTTATAAGAAAACAAAAATGATACTAAGTGAAAGTAAGAGACTAGGAAAAATACAGAAGAATTGACAGACTACAATTTTGTACATGCTTAGATTTCTAAACTCCTGTGTAAAAATGTGCAACTGCTTGTATCACATTCTATAGAGATTTATTAGAATATCAATGATTGATACATAATACCAGTTCCAAGTTAAGTCTAAGATGTTTGATACTCAGAAAGACAGTGGTGTTAAGCCCAAGCACCTGTTTTATAGAGTAATAGTGTCACTAAGCTTTTCTCCCAGAGGGTTAAGGATATAAATTTACAGACCAAAATTTAGAGGAAAAAAATGGCTACAAGGATAGCTAATAATTTGGCCTTAGCCCTTTAAGGTCAGTGAGGACTCAGGACATAAGAGAACCTGTACGATAACATTCTATAACTCAGTGATTTCCCAAATTTTCTGTTCAAGAAGATTATGGGGCTACAGAGGAAAAGGACTGAAGAAAATGTATAGTGTGCCTCCAGAGAGTCAGCTAGAGAGAAAACATTCTCTCAGGCTTTCCCAGAGAGCAAACTGGTCAAGCAATGGCCATGACTCATCCAGAGAGCTGACACTGACAACAATTCTACAAAGCACTGTACATGGTTTCAAAGTAAATTCTGAGCATTTGACTGATCTTGTGAGATGCAAACGTTACATGTTTTGTTATACAGGTCTTGCTTTAACTTTCTCTTAACCACTCAGCAGAAAAGTTTAACCACGAGGCATAAAACGTAAAGCTAGATTAGTTTCCTGAGCTCTAGAAGGCTTAAATCAACAGCTTCCAACATTGCCAGTTTTACCAATTACTCACAGCAATTATGGAATACTTGATGATTTATAAAACTATTTTCTCTTAGTTCAGTGAGAAGAATTTTTGTATCAATAATGATTAGAAAAAGTATCACGTCTACACCCTAAGCTCTATATAACTACTAGGAGGAAAACAATATGCATTATATCAAATATTGGGAATGTATTACCAATGTATTTTGAAACTTTCACATTGTTATTTCTTATTAAAAGTGATAAAACAAAGAAATGTAGGACAGAAAGTTGACAAGAACAGATGAATGTTTTGAAAAAAACGATTGTGACTACTATGTGTAGAGTGATTCAGAGGAAAAACTAGAGGCTACAGAGGACATTATAGTCACCAAGGTGAGAGACCTGAAAGCCCAAAGTAAAGTCCCTAGCCAGGAAGGTCAGAGTATAAACAGATTCAAAAATGTAGAGATGATAGAAAGAAGGGTAGGGGTCAAGAGAAATGCAAGATATTGAGCAATGGTGGGCTCCTTCCCTGAGAGGCTCAGTCTCAGACACATTGAGCATAATAGACTTGGGGAGAAGTACAATTACCAATTGAATACTAAATTAACTACTAATTGAGTAACCCTTATCTAAAATCCTTGATGTCAGGAGGATTTTTGGATTTTGAGGGGGTTTTATATTTTACAATATTTCAATATACATGGTGAGATTTGTTAGGGACAGGATCTAAGCCTAGACCTGAAATTCATTTCTTGTTTCACATATTCATCATACAAATGGTATATTTTATGCATTGCTTTTAATAAGCTTTCATTTCTCATGGTACAGGATTTTCCACTTATAGTATTCCATTGGTCCTCAAAAAGCTTTAGATCTTGGAGAAGCTCTGATTTTGCATTTTAAGATTAGGAGTGCTCAAACTCCATTGATCTTTTTAGTGGAATGAACTGAAATGCTCTCTGTACTCCAACAGGAGTTCCTCGTTTTTTGACGTAAGTCACTTGTGTAGCTGAAACCAATGTTTTTCTATCTCCAAAGGGAAGTCCTATGAAAGTATTCTGTGTGACTTCTCAGTGGCCAGCTGGACGATGGATGCTGTTCTTCATCTCAGTGCTAACGTGAGATCTGTGTAAAGTGGAAGGTTTTGGTTGATTGCAAAGACTTCACAGTTCCCAAACTGATCTTTTTCAACTGCTCTTTTATATATTTTACTATTATAACTTGCCTGGCATCTGATCCTTTTCATTGACCTATTTCTTTTTTGCCCTATTTCTAATTGATAAAAATAAAACTGATGCAAATCCAATCATCAAGAGATCTTATAATTTTAATTCATAAGTTTCCTAACACTTGAAGCAGATCTGTAGTGAGGTAAACTGGGACTTGAACAACAGGAGGAGCTTCAGAAGCAGCTGGTCTCCTTATTCCCACAGAGCGAGACAAATCACCAGCTCTGAAATCCGGGAACCATTCCTTTAAGCACAAACCTTACCAAATCACCTGGAGACACTGTTCTCAGAAGCACTTTCAGTTTGGGCCATGCAAGTAGCTCTGTCTTACACATAAGGAAGCTGAAGTGCACATTTTATTCAAGAATATATATCAAAGGCTGTCAGGATAGCTCAGCTGACTAAGCACCTGCTTAGGCAAGCACAGAGACTGGGATTTGATCCCCAGCATTACATGCCACACCAGCCCCACCTCCAAACATGCTAAACAAGCCACCAAGACTGGTCGTGCATGCCTACCAGGTGTAGGCCTCCTAGCACTGGGGAGGCTGAAAACAGGAGGATTACTACAAGTCCAAGCTACATAGTGAGACCCTGTGCCAAATACAGAAAGAAAGAAAGAAAAAAAAAAGAATATCTATCAAAAGTACGACACGATAGCACTGCACTTAGCTATAATGGATTTGTGCTCTTGCTTCTCCTTCTCCATTTGTCTAGATTGTCAAAGCATGACTTAGTTGGGTTGTCATTTCTTCCCTGTTGTTAGCAGCCTTCACCATTCCTGGAAGAGAGGTTCTCTCTGCAGATCGTCTCAACACATAAATAACTCTGCTGATTGCAAATGAAGACACCTCAAAATCGAACCACAGAATTGACTTCATTTTTTAAAAAATGGAGTATAGACCTAATGTCAAACATTAACAAAAGTTAATGTTTGAGATGTTAAATGGCAAAACAACAATTAGAAGAGTCAACTAAATTCTTTGTGCAAAATGAATTTAAAGTATAGTAAGAATGAAAAAAGATAACATAGTGTGGTGGAAAGGAAAATGCCCTGACAAGTTGAGATCTGCATTAGAATCCTCAGCTCTGTCCTGCGATCACTTAACTATGGATTTTCTATTAGATGGCTGCATGCCTCAGTTTCCTTTTTCTGGCAAAGGTAAATATAGTGAATCTCACACATTTTTCTCCATAAAAGAAAATAGCCATTTAAGATACATCACTTAATAGTTTTAAAAGGTTTTACTTTTGTGGGGGTTTTATTGGTTCTATTTTCTTGATTATACATAGCAATGGGCTTCATTTTGGCAGATTCATACATGCACATAACATGCTTTGATCACTGATAGCCTCCCATTATCTCCTTGGCCCAGTCTCCCTCTAGTCTCACATTTCAGGGGAGGAGGAGGGTCAGGTTCAACATGAATAATACATTTTCTCAAAACTTTTCGTTTTAGAATCTGAGTTTTATAAAACTATGAGTTATTCAACTCTGAATTTTACTTGGAATTTTATAAACAGAAGAATTATAATGAAAATGGTGGCAAAAGAAAGAAAATAAAGCATTCTTATTCTCATCTAAGTAGAAAGGTTGGTCTGGCTTCTACCTGTAATAACACAAAACTGTCCCACAGTTAATGTTACACAAGTGCTTAAAGCAAGGTCTGTGCCACAGCCCAAGTAGCTACATATCTTTTTCTAGTGCAAATTTGGATCAGTTCAACATGTGATTTAAATATATACATGTTTTAATTATTTAATAGAATTTTTCCTCCATGGCATAAATGCCTGCCTAGCAAGTGCAAGTTCATGAGTTCCAACCTCAGTCTCGAAAAAAAAAAAAAAAAAAATTCATTAACTCTTTAATAGAACATTTAATTCAGTCAATTAGCTTTCCTAGCCTACTTTCACGGCCAAATAAATCCAGTGATTCAAGTTTTTCTCCTTCAATAAAAAGTGTTTACTGAAATAGTCATGACATTATGCTTTGAAATTTGTTTAACTTAAACTAAATACCCTCAAAATATCAGTATACCTTCACAATGATAACTTTTTAGAAGTATCCTAAACCTTGATGCACAGCACCCAAGTAACCTGGTGCCTGGGTCATTCATGGTCTCACATGCTGCTACAATGCAGGCTGCCCCACTTGCTGGTTGCTCGGTATCTACATCCACTTTTACACCGGATGCTTCTGCTCCAAGAAGGGAGCAGACATGGACCTGCCCTACCCAAGCCACAGTCCACCAAGTAATTGAATAATGGTCACTAGGTACTTTTCAGGTGCCAGGCCCTATGTATGGTACACCTTGGAGACACAGCAGTTAATATATCTGTTATCATTGATATCTGCTGTCCAGAAGTGGCAATATCTCTGCCAACCTTCTCTACATGTTACAAAGAAGCTCAATCCATACATCTTGATTGGTGTCACATTTGTACACAAGAAGGCTGGACAAAATGGAGAGAAGATTCATGAACTGACACTTTGACAGCAGAGGTACCCAGGTGGATGGACCTAGACATAGGACTGAATCTGGAAAGGAACTGAGATCATCCCCAGACCCTCTCTCTATATAGCCACGGTTTTATAACCTGAATGACAGGGAAGGGAGATTAGAAACAGTGAAAAGCACAGAGCAGTGGGACAACATCATTTACTCCACTGAACTGAGAGGGGCGTTAATGCAGACAAGCAAAACAAGAAAGAAGACAAGATATAGGTTTTCAGTAGGCTTTAGCTGTTCTACATGATGAGACCTTGCATATTTTCCCGTTGTCCAAAGCTATGTTTCTTTTCATCTATAGAACTAGAATGGGAGACTGATGAGGCTGTAATGGAGAATTAAACAAAAATATTGTGACAATCTCTTGTAATACTAAGTCCCATGTCAATGCTTAGCAATGGTCACAATAATTTCATCACTTTTGTAGGCAAAAATTTATAGCCATGTTTTCAGGATGAAAGAATTTGGGATGTCAGATGAGATGCTGTCTCTAGAACCAGCTTGTCTGCACAGTGATGCTTTGGTTGTTTACAGAGGTATTGAGTTCTCCTTGCTCTGGAAGAATTGGTGTAACCCATAACTTGGCACATACTGTACTCAGTCAGCCTCACCTATGTTCCACAAGCCAAACACTAAGCAGGGGCCTTCCCCTAGGGCTTTACCTTGCTGCTTTTGCATAGTGGTAAAATCTTCAAAGGTAAGCGTGCGCACAGGAGGTCTCCAAAATGCGTAAGTCTCCATGATGGCTTCAAGTCCAGTTCTGGGGAGAGAAAAACCAGAAAATCAAGTTATAAACACTCCCAAGAAACTCACTGACTTTTTCAAGATCCAGAGGTGGGTGGTCTGATAAGTGGCATAGAACGTTATCCGAGTAAGTTGGTCTAGAAAAGCACAAGGTACAATGATGGTACAATGTAGAAAGAACAAAGTAAACTCATTCAAATTATTTACAAGCAAATCTACAACTGCAAGTAAAAGCTCACTCTGTTCATTCAGGGGGTTTGATATGCATGAAAAGAGCATGCAAAGTGTTGAAGCCCAAGGCCACTCACCATGTGAGTGCAGCTGCGTGAAGGGCACCACTGACTGCTCGCGTGGCCCAACTCAACACCTTCCTCATGACCACGTATCCATGGATGCAACCCTTCCTGGAGTTACCCTACACCAGGAAAACTGCCAAACTGATATGGTCTCAAAGTTTTCTTAAATCAACAGAGATGATTGAGCATCAGAAATGAAAGGAAATCAAATAATCAAATAGTTTCCCTTGCAATAAGAAATGTCTACCTGAAGGCAAAGAATGTCTGGACCCACAAGATAGACCTCAGACAAAACAGAACAATACATTTCTCCAAATATTTACTTGCATTTCTATAACCCAATATTCTAGCTGGTCTTTAATGCAAACTGCCAGATTTCAGGAAGTGTCCAATATTTCACCCATGCATTCCTCGTTGGTATTGGGTATTTATGCTATGTACAATATAATATATAGTACTGGTGTTGGACTAGGTATTTGTTATCTGCTCGCCCTTCCTTTAATTGCCTTTATCATCTTCATTAGGAGCTCAAATCCATCATTTTCTGATACTTATCCAGGTGAATTAATAAAATTAGGCTCCATATCTTCAAATGAAATTACTGGTTGAGGTTTTGATTAAAGCTTAAACACAGCTTCTTGATTTTTACTTTTGTTAACAATTGTTTCATGTCTATCTAGGTTGAGAGAAAAGAAATGTAGGGAAGGTAACAGAAAGCAAATGGAGGGAATGAAGGTGACATACAGTCCCCTTGCTGCAGAGTTACTGGAAGGTGGCACGGAGTCCCTTCTGGAACAATCTTTGTCTTTTAAGATGAAATGTATGCTGTCTGTCCTTCTCTCTGGGTAAAGAACTCTCTTCAGTCTTACATGCCAGAAATAAAATGAAACATTTTAGGTAAAAACAAATATGCTTTTCTTATAAATACCTAAAGGACCCTTGGAGGTTCCCTTCAGATAAGCTGGTACTGCGATTGTCTGTGAGTTGGAACATTTCCTCTCTGACCAGTTCTCACTTGTACAGTCAACTTTCTAAAGTCTTCCCTGGGATCTTGGAGGCTTTAAATACACCAATGTTGGCAAACCAAACTCTGTATTTTAAGAAAGGGTTCAGAAGAGAGAGTGCTGCTTGGTGTTTATTAGCTGTTAATCTGTCTGTGAGAAGGAGGAATAGAAGACATCTCCACCAAGTCACCTTACGTTCATGCACAGCACAGTACATGACTATTTATAGTGAGAAATAGCCTGAGCAGTTAGAGAGCTCAGAATAAGAGTATAGGTAGATAATGCCTCGCTGAGTCACTGGGTTGATAGAAGAAATAGAGAGGCTAAGTCTAGATCTCATTGCTGGTTTTGGAATGTTGGTGACCCACCAGATCATTTCAGGATTCCCTTTAATAGCAAAGAATGCTCATTGCAAATGACAGTGTTTTTATTGTCCTGCCTTCTATTCCAATCTGCCCAGGAACATATAACAATGATGAGGACAAAAATACTAGCCCACGAACAAAGGAAAATCCATCTTTAGTTCATATTGAAAGCAAGATGAGTATGAAGTTACAATAACAAACAAATATCCTGCCAATGTTATTGAATAAGTAGAAAATCAATTTAGGTTTCATTTTCATAATTAATAAAAATGGAAGTATTATGTAAGCACCCAATTTTGTGCTATAAAATAGTGGCCATGTGTCCATCTGTACAAATCGTAATATCCAACTAAACACAGAGTTGTAGAATTGTACACTTAAAATATGGAAATTCAGAAAGGATATTGGGTCTCATCTACTCACCTAAGACATCGTATTTGATGGTTATACAGACTCTGGTGGTCTGTTACCTTAGAAAAATACTCATTTTTTATTAGCTGTGTTAGTTCTTTCTGAACTAACACTTTCAGAAAGCTCAGCGGATTAAAGCACCTGTTTAGGCAGATGCGGGGCCTGGGGTTGGATCCCCAGCACCGCAAGCTGAGCCAGCCCCACCCCCAGGGCATACAGAGACAGTGACTGAGACTGGGCATGGTGGTGTGTGCCTATAATCCCCGCACTTGGGAAGCTGAAAACAGGAGGATTACTACAAGTCTGATCTGTGTAGTGAGACCCTGTATACCCGGTACTAAATACACAAAAAGAAAAGGAAGTTCTTTCAGACATGTAGCTGACATAGTTTTCCCCTATGTTCCTGTACCACTGGGAAAGTGTAATACTGCCAGGCATTTCTCATGATGATTTTCCTGCTCCCTGCTCTTGGGGATATCTCCCTTAGGTTAGGAATGTAGTGTACAAAACGTCACATATGAGCATGTTCATGGTCCCTCAAGCAATCTGCTATGATGGTAGAACTAAGAAATAGAAGATCTCACTTCTCCTAAACAATGGATAAGACCTGGACATTACTAATCATACCTTACTTATCCTGTGGATTCATCTCTTATAGATTTGTACTGCATAAGTCATAACAAATTATACTATAGGATAGTATGTACTGTCCTATACTACAGGATGGTCTAAATCTCCCAAATCTATGTGGACGTTTTTGTATTCAGTATGTTTCTTCTCTTGAAAAATTAATCCTATTTATTTTCTGTATGCCACGGCTTCCAACGGTCCTTAAATTCTATGCAGAAATGTATTAGAATTGGGTGTAGTAACACAGCAATATCAGGAAATTCACTTCTGTTCACCACTAGCACGTGTGTATGTGTGAGCCTTGGATCTCATGTTTTTCTGTGCTCCAGTGTCCACCACAACGATAGATCCCAACTGGCATACATTAAATTAATACCAAAATAAATGTTTGATTACAGTCATTGTTTAATAAATTTTAATTTGTATTCATTTTTTCCCTCAACCTAAAACTTTAAAAGGCAATCTTAGGTCCAGCCAGATAGCTCAGTGGATTAAAGCACTTGCTTAGACAGACAGGGTGGGCTGGGGATTTGATATTTGACCTGCTATGCCAGTCCCGCCTCTGAGGACATGATGACATGGTGACTGAGACTGCGCATGGTGGCACCACCATTTGGGAGGCTGAAAAACAGGAAGGATCGCTACTAGTCCCATCTGTGTAATGAGGCCATGTGTAGTGAGGCCCTGTAAACTAAATATACAAAAAAGCTAGCCGGGCGTGGTGGTGCACGCCTGTAATCCTAGCACTCGGGAGGCTGAGGCAGGAGGATTGGTGTGAGTTCGAGACCAGCCTGGGCTACAAAAGTGAGCTCAGGACCAGCCTCAACTGCATAGAGAGACCCTGTCTCAAAAAAGACAAAAAAAATAAAAATAAAAATAAAAATAAAAATAAAAAAATAAATATACAAAAAAGCAATCTTAAATAAGATAAATTGAATATAAAAGGAATTTTCTTGTATTAGAGATTTGAGAACTATATGCATGTATTTATTAACCGAAGGCTCAGAAATTTTGGTTTTCCTTTGGTTTCTCCTGTTTCAGGCGTAGCGTTTGTGACTACCAAAAGAGCATGAGACCATTAGTGAAGGCCAGTCTTTTCTATGTTGCACGCCCTCTTGGGAGAGTCCTTGACAGCTTTCCGTTATATCTTCAACCAGCTGGATATCTACCTGGAGTTTATCCTCTGCCACACAGTGGTTACTTACTCTCTATCATTTTACACTTGCTTCATAAAATCTACCTCTAGGTGAATTAAAAGTGGATTTTCTACAGAAGAAAAGAGCTTAAGTAATTCTTAAATAAGCATATTTTATTAACATGTTTCGCAGGTGGTCCTCTTTAGATTTGTTGTGCACTAGAGACCAGATGTCACCTCTGATCAGAGGTGCTCAGACTGGCAAGCATCCCTCTCTGGCTGCATTTCCCTGTTACCTCCAGTGAGACAGATGCCATGTCCAAACCCCATTGGGCATTCCCTTGGCTATAAGTTCCTCTCTGATCTCCAGGCCTCTTCAGTTTAAGCTTCTCAGTGTATTGGCCAAACTAGGAGAACATACTGAAAAGAAGAGGAAAAGGAAACGAAGCAAAGCAAGCCCAATGGCTCTTCACTAAACGGATGAAGACTCAACATTGGTTGATTTGGGAAAATAGCCAAACTGTGAAAGCATATTCTGACAGCCCCATTCCCAGAACAGGCGAGATCATCCGTTTGAAATTCAGCAAATATTTTCCCTGCAGTGCTTTCAATGCTCAATTATAGCAGTTTGGGGGAGAGGTGCATTAAGATGGGATGTCTTCATCACCTGCAGTACCCTTTCTCTCCCGCCCCGTTGCCTTCTTGTCCCTTCCCCTGAGCCCCTTTCTCATCTCAAAAGCTTGACCTCTATGTCCACGAGCCTCTCTACTTTGCTTTACTCCTTAATTTATTTATATTTTAGTTTCTAAAATAAGAGAAAATATGTGATACTTAATCTTCCTTGAAAGATTATCTTCAATTAATAATATGGTATTCCCTATAAATGAGTCAAATTCATCATTCTCGTTATACACACTTAACATAATCTGTTCAAAATACTGTCTGGAGATATCATGTCTGCATCTTGTACTCTTAATAGCTACTACAAAGACAACAATATACAATATATTAATTATTGTTACTGTCCTGCTAACCTGTTTTGAAATTCTTATTGCTTTTTCTTTCTCATTAAAATTAATTTTAAAAAATAAAATGAAGTGATAAAAACATTCACATATTTCACAGAACTAGACAAGACACTGTTAACATTTATTTGAATAAAAAAAACTTACAATAGCAAAAGCAGTTCAGAGCAACAAAAGCAAAACAAGAAGGCTCACATCCTGGACTTGAAATTATATTATAAAGCTACTGTGATAAGATCATCATGGTACTGGAACAAAAAAAATAAATAAATAAAACAAACAAACACAACACAGACCTGAGAACCAATGAAGCAAATCTGAAGATGCAGGCACAACTACAAACACACTCAGCTACCTTATCTTTGACAAAAGAAGCCAAACATATTCACTGGAAGAAAGATAGATGCTTTAACAAATGTTGTGGAAAAAATTGACTTTTCACTTGACAAAGGCTGACACTAGAGTATGTCTATCATCATATACTAAACTACATAAATATTAAAGAAGAAACACTGAGTACTGGAAGACAAAGTAGGTAGAAATCTTAAAGACATAGGGATTGCCAGCGAGTTCATGAACAAAACCCAAACTGCATGGGAAATATATTAAAGAATGAATAGCTTGGGTATCATCTTATTAAAAAGGTTCAGCACATCAAAATTAACAGCATCAAAGTAAAAATAACACCCACAGATGGGAAAAAAATTTAATCAACTGTTCCTTGACAAAGGACTTCTATCTAGAACATATGGAGAACTGAAATCAAGATAAGTAAAGCATTTAGAATGTGGTGAATAGGAACTCTTTGTACTATTTGTAGATGTGGACTCTAGGGCAAATTTATTGTGAATAAACTAGTAGTAAGTCCAAAAACAAATATATATATATATATATATATATATATATATATATATATATATATATATAATCAGCCAAACCCCCCCCCCAATTTAAAGAACCAATCCAGAAAATGAGTATTTGAGATGAATACACACTTCTCGGTTGAAGAAATACAAATGGCAAACAGATATATCAAAAAATATTCCACATCATTGGTCATTCGAGAAATTCAAATTAAAAAAACACTGAGATTTTTCCTCTCACTACAATAAGAATGACCATCATCAAGAAGTAAATCAAGGGGGGCTGGGGAGATAACTCCGAGGCACAAGTGCCTGCTGGGCAAGTGCAAGGTCGTGAGTTCGAACCTTAGTCCCACAAAAAAAAAAAAAAAAAGAAGTAAATCAATAACAAGTGCTGGAGTGGCTGTGGAGAGAAATGACCCTTTTCCCACTGCTGGTGGGAGTACAGACTGGTGCAACCATTGTAGAAGTCAGTGTGGAGATTTCTCAAAAAGCTAAGATTAGAGGTCCCATTCGACCCATTTATTCCTCTTCTGGGAACCTTCCCAGAAGAATTAAAAACATCATACCACAGCAATATATGTGCACTCATGTTTATAGAAACACAATTTCTTCTAGCTAAATCTCAGCAACAAATCCAGTTCCTATCAATCAGGTAATGGATAGAAAAAGATTTGTCCTATTCAATAAAAGAGAACTGTGTGTAAACACTTAATTTCCAGATATTTTGATATGCTGAAGGTTGATAAAAGATGCCATCAGGGCAGGGAGACAGCTCAGTAGAATAAGTGCTTGCCTGACAAGTGCGGGATCCTGAGTTCAATCCCCAGAACTGGGGGGCGGGGAGACACCATGGACCATAGAGTAAGAAGTGCCTAAAAAGCTTCAGGAATATTCCACAAAAGCTCGATTATTTAACCTTAATATCAAAGAAATCTGAGCAATCTTCTACTCAGACAAGAGGCAGGAAATGTCTTCTTAGTAGAGTTACCAGTGTGTGAAACACTTAGAGGTGTGGAATGGAAAGCGTGTTCTGGGAACAAAAGCAGGTCAGGATCACTACAGCTCCTCAGCGAAACACTGAGGAGTAGACACCACGGACAATTATTTCATGTCAGGTGCTCAGATTTTATCCCTTGAGTAGTCCTGTTCTTCTCAGCGCCTTTCCACTCTCATTAGTAATCTCTTATTAATACTGCAGTGACTGGGCTGGGGAAATAGTTCAATGGTTGAAGCACCTGCTTGACAAGTGCAAGCACCTAGGTTCAGTCTCCAGTATCACATGCCATGCTGGACCCAGAACACTGGTCATGTCCTTCCAGCCCTGAAATCTGGCATGGTGGTGCATGCCTGTAATCCCAGCACTGGGGAGGCTGAGATAGGAGGATCACTAAGAGTCTGTGCTATGTAGTGAAACCCTGTACCAAATAAATAAGGAAATAAATAAATGAATAAATATTTTTTAGAAAATTTAAATATTGTTATTTAAGAAAACAAACTTTCTTTTCCTGCAAACAGTATTGTGTGATTATTAGAGAACAATATATCATTGTAACCTGCCTAAGCAAACTCCTTTTCCATCTTTCTGCAGTATTTCAAATGACTTAGAAAGTACTCCTGGTGAAGATTAATTATCATACCTCAACATTCTTTGACTTCCTTTCCTCCACTTTGGTGAGATCAAAGCGGTGTCTCTTTCCTTCACTGGACCTGAAATCAGCTCCTCCATCGGATTATTTAAGATATTTGTTACCCACGTATCTTCTAAAAGACTCTCTAATACTGGAAGTGTGGTTCAGTGGTAGAGTTCTTAAGTTACATGCACAAGGCCCTGAGTTCAATCCCAGCACCATCAAAAACAAAGGTAAATAAAGTCCCCCCACAGAGGTCCCAAATTGGTGGCATCTGATGTTACCCACACAGGTGCACTTGTACAGTAAAATGTGTGCCTCCTCTGATGGCTTAGAGCAATCAATATCCCTCCAATGGAAAGATGATTTGAGCTGACTTAAGACTTTTCATCCCATGATGATCCCCAGTTTGGGGCTGGCGACTCCCCACCCATACATCTTAGAGTAGATAGCAGTGACAGCCCACGAACAGTTTTCACTGCCTTGTATGATAAAAATCCATCTTAATACAAGCCAATTAACTAAACTATTGAGACTCTGCAGGGGCCAGGTGAGGCAGCTCAGTGGACAAAAGCACCCACTTAGATAAAGGCAAGTTCAGGGACTGTGGTTTGGTCCCTAGCACCACTGCAATTCCAGTGCCAGGGAGGCCAAAAGCAGGAGGATCACCATGAGTTTGAGGTACATAGTAAAATCCTGTAACAACCAAGTACATTTTTTTAAAAGATTCTTTGCCATTGAATGGAATAATCTAACTTTATCAATTCACTTTTTGAAAAGATTTTTGAGACAGGTCTCTCTCTGTGTAGTCCAGGCTTGTCTTTAACTTATTGTATAATCCAGGCTGGCCTCAAACTTGTGACAATGTGCCTACGTTAGCCTCTGAATGCTGGAATCACAAGTAAGGGTCCCCACTATTATAAAAGGGATTCGACATCATTATAGTTGAAAAAAAAAATGGGCCCTGGAGTTATATTTCTTCAGTTCAAATTGTAGACTGTATTTTTATTACTATAACATTGGCCAAGTTATAAAATTTCTTTACACCTACTTGTCTCTATCTATAAAATAGAATGAGCTGGGGAGATGGCTCAGCAGTATAAATGCCAAGGATGAGGTTGTGAGTTTGATTCCTGGTTCCAGAAAAAAAGAAAATTACCATCTACCTCTGAAGTAGAAGTAATAATGCCTTCTTCTGAAAACAGATTAATTAAAGACAAAGATATGCAAAGAGAGAAAACATGAAAGACTGATGACCATCTATCTCATGCAAGCAAAACAAATCCAATCATTCTGCTTAGGCTGTGGCTTGTATTAAAAGAATCCACTCTTACTTCATCGGAATTCAAAGCCCTTTGGCTCCCGATTAAATGTGGAGGGAGCCATAGGTTACCTAATTCCATTTCTCAGCCTTTCCTCAAAGAACCAAAAGTATGTTTCTCAACCCCCTGCAGGCCTCATTATCTTCCAGATATTTCAGACTCCAATATGTTAGCCATTAAAAAGACGTCACTCTGTTCAATGACACTGTCCCTGGGTGACAGCCATACATAATAAAACAATTGCCAACTTTCCCTGGAAAAGCTACATGGCCAATTGGACAGTGATGGAAAAGTTTCATGACAAAGGGAGAGCAAGCAATAAGGGAGAGAAAGATATTAAATCCTGGCAAAGATAAACCATAAGCTAGTGGACATGATAAACTGTCATGGCCTGGGTGAATGGGAAAAGTCCAGCTAGATGCTGCTGCCAAACTCCAGGACAGCACCAGTAGTATGAACTATACATGCTGCAGTGCCTGAGAGGGAGCCTAGCAGTGATTACTTCCTGGATCTGCTAAAGAGCAGAAGCCCTCATGCCAGGGATAACAAAAGAATATGCAAAGTCTACAGAGGCTAATAAGATTGCCAGGAAAGAGCAAAATGAGATTGGCTCAAAAAATATAGCCAATGGCTCTAGAGAGAACAAACGAAAACACAGAAACTGAACACGAAGGAGACGCTTGGGATGCTGTGTGGGGGAAATAAGGAAAGTGGCCAGCCTGTTGGCTCTAGCCTTGCTATATGAGCCTTTATGAGCAGCAGGGCGCCAGACGTGGAGGAGGGCGTGGTTTCTGCTGTCAACTTCTTCCTAGCAGAGGAGGGTGAAATCGTTCCCTGATTCCATACTTGGCGGGACTTGAAATCCTGAAAGTGAGTACCGTGCTGTATTCAACTTTGCCATCAGCGAAATGGGAAATACTGAACAGTTGGCCTCAACTCAGTTGTAAAAAGTGGACAACATAGAAAAAAGATTCTATATAAAATGCTTATTACTGAACACTTACACGTTGAATAGCTAGAAGTATTTTTTCTTTCTTTTTTTTTTTTTTTTCTTTTTTTAATGAGCAGAACATATTTATTGAAGGAAAGAAAGCTCCTATCCGAGAGGACAGGAGGTGGGTTCGGAGGAGTTGTCCCCCAGGCTAGAAGTATTTCTAAGTTTGCACTGTATGCATTTGCTAGTATTTGGGGATTTTTACCTACAAATATAGCAACTTCCCACATTTAGCTTAATAGATAAAGGTGGAAATTAGATTGGAATAGCTTGCTTAAAACAGAGATTTCCACTACTAGATGTTACCTGAGACCCATCGTGTATCTTTCTTCTCCTTATTCTCAGAGAAAAGGTATTTTAGACCCTGGGCAAGAGGAAATGGGCCAGGGCTTAATTCCCAGTTGACTCTTCTCTGTCATTCCTTGTCTTTCTGTTATCATGTGAACCTTCAATTCTTCTTCCTACTGGGCAGTTGTGAGGAAGGGCTGAACTTCCAGCACAAGCATCCATCTGTACCTGAGAGTAGGGATCCTTCATTCCCTAGCCTTGGCGTTGGGATAGAAGCTTTTTAAGGAGAAGTGCCAGGGAAATTCCTTACTCTCAAAGATTCTTAGCCCTACCAGAAGAAAATAAGTCATTCTTTTGTGTTAAGTATTTTTTATTTTATTTTTCTTAAACCTCATTTATTTATTTGTGTTATGACCGGCTCCACCCACTCGAGGGTGGGGTGGTGCAGCATGTGGTGCCAGGGATGGAGCAGTGGTCCCAGCGCTTGCCTGAACTTTCTTAGGCAGGCGCTTTAGACTGCTGAGCGATCTCGCTGGCCCTGTGTTAAATATTACTCTCACTAAACATCTTCTTTCAATTTCCACCCAACAAATGAACACCATCCCTTGAAACATTATATAAAGGAATTGGAGGCACTGAGATCTGCTGCAAGTCCCCCTCCAGCAAACAGCAGTGCTTGCTGGAAACATGCTAAGGACAAACACAGTAAGACACTGATTTGGCCAAATGGTTCTTAGAGAAACACTCACTTGTTCTGCAAGCCCTACTGTTTCCTCAGTGAGAGGCCACTCCTTAAATTGCCTACCATAAAGCAATCTTATGAGACAGAGCCTGTCCCTGGCTTTTTTCTGGCACTTCCCAAATTGTGGAACTTGAGTGCCCTAAGGGTCACTTTCCTGTGGTTGATTCCACAGGAAAGAGCATTCTAAAAAACTGCAACAGTTCTCTGGACTAGAGACAGACCATTCTACCCAAGAATTATAGTGGGCCCCACTGGAGCAGTTCCTTGGGCACCACACCAGCTGGAAATATCCACAGGAAATAGTGTTATATGTGACAGTCAACTAAAGATAAAGGTCGAGATCCAAGTGAGGACAAGGTGTGCTAACAGGGGAGAACCCAGAATATTTCACCACATGGCATTTTTAAGAGAAATTCATAGAACCCCTCACTCCTTAGACATCGTAATTTTAACCTCCTTTGTACACATGTTTGCTTTGGAAGAATTTTCTGGGAATTACATAAAATTGTCAAGCTTTCTTGGGCTTTCTGTAGAATCTTGACAGCCACCCCTAAGAGAGACAAAGCTGTCACATCAGATGGCCCCCACAGAGCCCTCTTTCCTTCTGCTCCTCTGGCTTCTACTTTCATGAGAAGGGTGTTTGCAGCAGTCACTACTTCTGTCTGCGCCATGCAGGTTCTGCAGGCATGCAATTAAACATAGCTCCCAATGTTGCATCTTGGCATTGAGGCTCAGCGAAGAGACCCTGGATTCCCTTCATCTCTGGAAAATCTGTTTGTCCTTCTGTGCACTCTCCACACTGGCATAGCCATCCTCAAAACCTTAATTTTACCTCATGATTTAATACTAGGCAACCCTTTCCAGCCAACTCCATTGTGCTTTAGTTCAGGCCTGGGAATTCCTTTTATGAGACTCACAGACACTGGAAATTGTTGATGTCCTTCCGCAGTGACTATGCAGCACAGACACCCTCAGCCACATGACCCAGAGTCAGATCCAATAATCCCAAGTGAGTGTTTCTCTAAGAACCATTTGGCCAAATCAGTGTCTTACTGAATGAACAATTTCAGATTTCACCTGAAGCGCTGTTTGTCTTTCAAACTGAGCCTGTTGATAGATTCGCTCTATTTCCCTCCTCATTTGGTGTGCAAAAGTAACATCTACTTGTTTTTTTCTCCTGGATTTGCCCTTTTGCGGGATGAGATGTTCTCATATCAGAGTTCCTGGTTTTCAATTTCTTTGCAACTCATCAACCTATTTCGTGACTTAGGAAGGAACAGTTAGGGTCCTATACACCTGGCCCTACAGGACAAAATCCAAGCAGAAATGTGAGCAGGTACAATTCCAGATTACAAGACAAAAATTAATCTCATTGGTCCAAGGAGATAGCTCAGGGTTGTAAGCATCTGCGTGGCAAGCTCAAGGTTCTCAGTCAACCCCTGTTACTAAAAAAAAAAAAAAAAAAAAAAAAAAAAAAAAAAAAAAAAAAAAAAAAAAAAAAAAAAAAAATTATCTCCAGCTGAGGGGGTCTGTCTTTCCCCCAAAAGAGGGGAAGGTGTTACTATTTTCCCCTGAGATGTCTCCCAGAAGCAACTCTTAGTGTAACTGCGTGCTGGGCTAAGCCTCATTAAAAATGAACATATATTGATGCTCACCCAAAACCAGATGTGAGCTACACAATTTTTAAGAAAGAGAAGTGGAAATTAGAAATATAATCCCCCAAAAAAGAAAATATATCATTTCCCTCTTCTTAGTGAGAAAATGCTCATAAGGAAAATCTGCCCGTCTGTACTCCAAGAGGAATCTACTTTTCTTCCAGACACCAACTAATGCCAACATGCACACACACACACACAACAGACACACACTTATGCATGCACACACATCTTACACACACCCAGAAACATACTACCATGTGAGGAGAGTTCTAATGAGGAGCCCAGTAGCAGATCAATAAGAGGAGTCTGAAAGGTGGAAAGCCCACACTGCAGTGCGTGCCTTACAGTGCTTAAAGAAGCCAGGTGGTTAGGGTTAGGTTCAGTGGGCTGCTTTGTGACATGCTTCTGTACATAACTGTGCCTAGTCAGGAGGCTGAGGCAGGAGGAGCACAGCTTGAAGGCCAGCCTGGGCAACTTAGGAAGATCTTGTTTCAAAATTAGAAATGGTTATGGATATAGCCCAGTGGTAGAGCACTTTCCTAGCATGGGCAAGGCCCTCAGTTCATTCTCTATAACTGCTGAAGAAGAAAGGAGTGAGGAAGAAGAGGAAAAGGAGGAGAAGGAGGAGAAATAGAAGGACAAGGAAGAGGTGGAGGAAAAGCAAAAAGAAACAGAAACAGAGAAGTCCACGATAGGATCTGATGATGCTAACACCACAAGACTGATGGCCTAGCCTCATGACAACACCTACTGGGATTCTAGGCAGTCCAGTAACTATTACTTATTGTCTTCATCTCAGCATAGAACCAGTTCTGAGAAAAACACCAAAGCATAGCATATTGGAAATCAAAATACTGCTTTTAATGCTGACGAAGTTATCTGAAGACAATGGCACCACAATGGGGCTGAATGAGTTGCATAGAATTCCCCTGGAAGAAACTGACTCCCCAAAGCTGCAGGTCTTCTCTGCTAGATGCGCCATCCCCCCGAAGCACAGGCTTGGATGTGCACTTTCTGTGGGCCCTCGGGGGGCCTCCTACAGGGAGCAATCACATTACTCACTCCACCTGAAAAGATAGGAAGGAGAGAGGGACAGGGCTGGAAGCCAGGAGCCCTTTCCCTTGACAACCTCTTTACAAGAAAAGATGGACACTGCCAGCTCATACCCTGAGCCACAGTTCCTTCAAGATCTCTCTGCACTACTGAGGCATGCTGTCAGTGGGCCTCCTTCTGGTGGCATTAAGCATGAGACACAGAGGCCCAGAAGGACTCCTGGGAGGCAGCTGACAGTGTGCAGTGGGCGGGTGCATCCTCCTCATCTTTCCTCTCACATTTCTCCAATCCCAAGGCTCTCCATCACACAGGGATGGATTGAGATAGACAAACCTGAACATGTTTTGGTTTGAGGTTTGGCAAACTTTGTCACTCAAAATATTCCACAAATGTTTTGTGTTCTGCAGAACCAAAAATCATTGGCCACGCACTCTCCCCCCCCCCTAATTTTTAAGCCCATGTGTTTTAAAGGAAATGTAATCCGTATGTTTTGGGTACATTTCTATGCAACTTACCCAGCCATGCTCTTCTGCCTGAGTCACTTGATGTCTAAAATGCTTGGGGAGGAGCCTAAGCTTATGAGCATTCTTCTGGCACAAGCCAGGCAACAGGTGAGGCGCTGGTTGGAAGACGGTAAACTGGGCCCTAATCCTGGCACTGTATCATCAATGCACAGAAGATTTACAAATAATTTTCTACATCTTCACCCATCAATCTTTCGCATTTGCAAAATGGCAATAAGAATTTTCACTCATCAGGTGCTACAGGCAGCTGGTGAAAATGAATCCCTAGCTAGCTTGTTGATTATCAAGTAATTTTGACCATTTTAAAACAAAACAAAAAACAGAAACTAGAAGGTTCACATTTGCCCTAAATTTGATAGAGCTTCTCGGGGTTCTGGATCAGAAAAAGTGCTCCTCCACTGAGCCGCTGTGCTTGCCTGACGTATGACACGTGGCTTGGGTTCATCACTTTACTTTAGCTGCTTCGTCATGGCTCTCTAATCTCTACTTGTGGCCCATGTTGGTAGGGGTTACAGGGTAAATGGTGAGGTCACTGGGAGTTATCCACCAAAACAAACTATGAAGATGCAGGTTATTATGTAGAAAAGAAGCGATTCTGGGTGGCTTAAGTGGAGATTTATAGGTAGATGGAAAGTCTGTAGAGGGAGGGCTCTGTGCTCAACACCTGCTGAAGACAACGGGTCAAGTGTAAATTGAGCTCACGGTAGAGCTCAAGGTTTAAAGTCAGGCAGAATCAGCTGTAATGTATGTGCCAATGTTGTTACGAGAGCAGGAGAGCTGTTTACCTTCTTTGTGCCTCAGTTTCCTCACAGGCAAGACATGGGGTATTGTGAAGATTAGAGAGAACACAGGGGAAGAGTCTAGAGGAGGTGTTCGTGTTTACTTATAATTAGCTGACAGAATTGCTAACGGTATTTAAAGTAATCTATAGATTTTTTTTAAATTTATAATATAATATTATACATATGTATGTAGTATAGTGTCAGAACTTGATATACAGTGCATAATAATCAGATCAAGGTAATTAGCATTTTCATCTCCTTAAAACGGTGTTATTTTTTTTAATTGAGCTTTAAATTCCTTTGTTCTAGCTCCCTCTGAAAGGTATGACAAATTGTTGTGAGCTATAATCACCCTACAGGCTAACATTAAAATTTAGTCCTCTTCTGTGACTGTATTTGGCCTCTGTAACCCAGCCCTCTCCTACCTCTCCTCCCCTATGTTCCCAGTCCTCTAATGATCTTTATTCTGATCTCTGCTCCCACAAAATCAGTTTTCAGCTTACCTGTGAGTGAGAATGTGCAGTAGTTGCCTATATCTGTCTCCTATCAGTTAACAATGTGTCCATCATCCATACTGCCACAAAGTAAGAGCTCACTTTGCATGTAGCCTGCAGGTTGTGATGAGACATAATAAGAGATGTCCGTGCTCTCAGAAAAAAAATAAATATGATAGTATTTAAGTGTGTTAAAGAGGATGCATCCTTCCGTTTTCTTAGTGTCCTTACAGAGAATAGTCCACCAGGCAGGACAGATAATAACTATCTTCCCTGAGCAGTACGTTGTTGACCAGCCTCTAGGACCAAATAAAGTGTCAAGGCTTCTTTTGGCTCAGTGGAGAGAAGGAAGGGCCTCAGCACTGCACCTAGGATGGCACCCTAACTTTCCTGCACAGTCACTTGGTTAGACAAAAACCAGAGCAAACACTGTGGCTTCTAGCCACAAGGTCTCTTTTGTGTTCTACAAATGCACCTAGTGTCTGTCTGTCTTTTCTCTTGCTGTTTCCCCCACCTGCAATTAGACACATTTTCTTTATGTCATTGATGGTGGCTTATCAGAGAGCGTAACTCTGTCCACTTTGTAGAATTGGCTCCTGTTCCCACTCTACCACCTGTATTTCTTAAGACTTATCAATTTTTTGCACAGATCAAGAGAGAGACAGATAGACAGACAGACAGAAACAGAGCGGGAGACAGAGAGAGAGACAGGGAGACCTATGAGACCTATGCTATATGGACAAGAAATGACGAAAGTATGAGATGGAATTTTCTAAGAGCAGGGTACTTGTTAATAGGAAAGTGCTAGATGATGAACCACATCACCTGGAGTCAGGTGATTGAGTTACAGAGCAGACACTCAATTTTGACATGGACCTTTTGGAAAACATGAAGGAAGACACAGATTTCTCCCCAGAAGAAAATGTGTACCTGCTCATCCACACAAAATTTTACGTACATCTAGGAGCTCCTAGAATCCCACATGAATATTTTGCTCCAGAGAATCACTATTAGGCAGGTGAAAAGGTTTCTTTGTGAAAGACCCTCTACCATTTATTACTAGAAACTTCTTCAGTAAGCTCAGTGCTTAGAACCTTGATAATAAACTGAAAAGAATGATCATTTTGTGACCTGATAACTGAATCTAGCCTAATGAGGATGAAGAGTAGAACCCTCATTATCTGAAATGGAAGGAATAGTTATTCATTCTTTATTGGCTAACAATTACAAATAAAGACCTAGCTGATGTATGCCTATAATTCTAGCTATTTGAGAAGCTGAGATAAGAAGATCACCAGGTTCAAGATCAGCCTCAGCAACTTAAGCAAGCCCTTGCCTCAAAAATTTTAAAAGTGGATATAGTTAAATGGTAGAACACTTGCCTAGCACACATAGACTTTAGGTTCAAAACCAAGTACTAAAAAAATAAAAAAAGGAAAACAAAGATCTTTTTTTCTCATTTTGCACAAAGATTCATTGGACAGAAAATCATTGGTTAGGATATGCATGTTTGAGTTCTAGTGTAGTACTCTGCTAACCAACTTAACTAGCATTATTATCTGAAAACTGAAAGTTAAAGTAAATTTTACTCTACTGAATGGGTGTAACTTTCAGAATAATAAGGCAAATACATTTTATAGATATTTGAATGTATTTTGCATGTATTGCTTTTATTAATTACTTTGTAATGCATGACTAATTTTTAACATAAGTCTGTGTTATAACACACACATACACATACATTATAAAGCATCCATGTACTGTTTATTGGCAAGAACACGTTCTCAGAAATGCTTTGCTGAGTAATTTAGTTATTGTCTAGACATTATATAGCATCCTTACCCAGATGAGCTAGTAAAACCCACTACATACCTGTGCTGTGTGCTATGCACCATCACCCCTGCAGTCTGTCCTCAATCATAATACCACAATGCAGCTCACAACTGCATAGGCCACAACATCCTTCCATAAAGTGCTTTTAAGTATAAGGTTCTGGTTTATGCAGAAATTCTGGCTAACTACCTGTCACCCAGATGTAAAATAATGCCTACAAATTATGAAAACTATCTGACCATTAGAGTAAAGACTTGTTCCAAAGCCTGAGCACCATGGGATATATGTGTCACATTTGCTAATTTGGTGTTGTCTGCATGAGACAAAATGCTCTGATTGAATGATATCCTTCAATACATCTGGCTTCCCTGGACATTTCAGTTCTCCCACTATTCTCCAGAGATCACAGATTAAAGATGCACTAGGAAGAATCTAGTGAGAAGAAAGACAAGTCATCAAGCAGAAAAGCAGCACACCTTCAAAGGCCACCAACAGCAAGCACCAATGGTCCTACAAACATCAGTCCCTTGTAAATATTCTCCTGGGTGACAACCTTGTCCTACTGGCAGTGGTGGGTCACAAAGAAAGGTGATCTGAAACTCTCCCTACTAAGGTAAGGACATACACACACACATATTTGGAACTATTTCTTAGAAGTAAAATAATTAGCATTGCCTATACATTTTAGCTCGCTAAATTAAAGATTGTTTTAAAATGTGTTTGCCCACAACTTTCTGCATCCCAGTATCACAAAATAGAAAAGCCATCACTGCAGGCGCCCTAGCGACCTATAAATATTTATCCAAAAAATAACAAACTTTGACAGCAATGAATGAACATATAATTTATTTTTAGTGGCTGAATCAGCTAGTATGGTATTAGCAGTGGATCAGGAGGGAGTTCATGCAGTGATTTAGATGGTGTTCACAAATAATTTGGAAGGTGAACTTGGGGGACAGGAGCTTGGTGATTCTTGGATCAGGAGTCTGCTTCTCCTGGCCTGCATCAGTACAGTGGAAGAGCATGCAACCTTTACCAGAAAATCAGGACCCAAAAGCCACCAATGGGGCATGGGAAGAGTAACGTCACACTGGAAAATGAAGTCCGCGGTTCTTTTCCCAAGTTATCCTTACCTGTTTCTCCCAGAATCTCTGAATCCTTTAGCAAAAGGGTTTCTGTCAATTTTTAATCTGGTGATCTGCAAATAAACAAATAAATATAAATTGCTTTTAGATGAACAGATTTCTGTTTGTGTTGCTTCTGGAAAATTAACAAGAATCACCCCATTAATAACAACTATAGTTTTCATTTGTTTTCCTTTTGATTGAGACTTAAACTGAAGCTTGATATAGGACTTAGGCCTGGCACACATGTGTGGCTTCTCTCAAAACCAAGGTCCAGGGCCATGGAGATAGCTCAGCAGTCTAAGCGCCTTCCTGACAAGTACAAGGATCTTCGTTCAGTCCCCAGTACCACATGCCTGCCGTGCTGGCCCAGGCCCACCCATCTGACTACTGAGACCCAGCGTAGTGGAGCACGCCTGTAATCCCAACACATGGGAGGCTGAGACAGGAGGATCACTGTGAATCTGAGCTGCATACTAAGACACTGTACCAAATGCACAAATTCAAAAAAATCAAGGGCCACTCCCATCTGCAACTGTAAACTGTTTTCTTCTCACTTTCCTGCAGCAAATTATTTGCCTGCATAGACACTGAAATGGAAAACTCAGTCAGGTAGAATCATACCCAACCCGTCTGTCTCAGTCTGACACATACATAACAACTGCATTTTCTCTCTTTTTTAAAATTAATACAAAATAATATTAAAAGATAAAAAATTTACAAATGACACAATTTTGCTAAGCAAAATATTATGAATTTCACATTATTTGTTGTATTACATGTATTGTCTTCAAATTAGTTGCTCAGATGACCAGATATATGCCTCAAAAATTGAGAAAAGAAAGAAAAAAAGTGAAAAATGTTATAAAAAATAAGAAGAGGATAAAAGAAAATAGATTTTTTAAAAGAAAAAATTTAAACATTAACAACTCCTTTAGACCACCGGAATGCATTTTTATTTCACTTAAATTGTGCCTTTTTTGCCATTAGGATTTGTTCATTTAATAAGCTGAAGTGTTCATGTTAAAAACAAAAAATGGCCAAGCATCTTCCAGGCTTTTACCAAAGAAAAATATCTATACATGTAGAATAGGCTAGGATACAGCAAATCTCATCCAGTCTCCAAACAAATTAGAAGAAACTAAGAGGTAGCTTCTCAGGCTGACCAGGTCTGGTGAATCCACTTTTACCACCCAAGTAGAACAGGTCTGTAAAACATCTGGTTTAGGGGCCAGCGAGATGGCTCAGTGGTCGAAAGCACCTGCTTAGGCAAGCTTAGGCAACCTCAGGGACTGTGGTTCGATCCCCAGCACCACATTCTGCGCCAGCCCCACTCCCAGGGCAGGCTGATCTGGCCACAGTAATAAAAAGTGAAATAAAATAAAAATCTGGTTTAGCCTCTTTCCCTTAGTGCACCAGTGTCTCCAACCCTGCACAGCATCCTATCTTAGTTCCTGAAACCATGACACAGTTGTGTACATTCCCCTCATGCATCCGGGCTGGAACAAGTCTCACTGACATATTCCATACCTACCCTAGTGTCCCTGTTTCCACTGTTGGGTATGGGAGGCATTTTGATAACTTTATGTTGGAACTACATGGTAATAAGTCATCATATTCAAGCAATAGAAATTCAAGAACGGAAGCTTAAAGGGTCAAGAAATACAGGCACTCTCAGCGTAAGATAATTAGAGGAAAAAGGAAATCTCATTATTTAAGACTATCCTCGTATTTTATTATTGCTGCAAAACATATCACCAAGACAACTAAAGTTGTTCTCTGTGCCTCATATTTTTCTGAGTCCCTCTTCAATCTCTTTCTGTCAGAGTGGAATTTCCCCAAACCACAGACTTTAAAGGTCTTTAAAATGCAATGTGAGACTTTGACAAGCAGACGCTGACTTTAAAGAACCACATTGGCATCAAGGTTATTTTTCTCTCTAAACATTCCTTGACTCTAGAATAGTACACTAATAATGTAGCACTAATAATTTACCAAAAGCAATTTTACATCTGTTTTATAGACCAGAGCAGGAGCCTGAAGGTTTGGCTTTCTTAAGTCCAGTGTCTGCCGTGTGAATACTGTATTGAATTTAAAGAGTGTCACTGCTTTTCTGTGTGTGACTTAAAGTCAGGTCTTTCTTCCTCCATAATCCACAGCCATAAACCACATGCCATATTTTCTTTTCAAGTTGGGGTTATAATATTTTATTTTCTCTTTCAAGTTGGCTTATCCTGTCCAACTCATTTATGATAGAGGTTTCTCGTATATGATTGTGCTGCCTTGTTTGGGGGCCTTCCAGTACCCTGCAAACGTAATGACATTCAAGTGCATGGGCCTGGGAGAAATGGATGAAACTAATTCCCACATATCATTTCATCTTAGGCCTAGGGGTCTGCATGGAAACTTAATAGGCAAATACCAGAAGGAACCAACACAGCAAAAATGGCCGAACTTTCAAAACTTGTACAAACTTCATGCAAGTCTGATCAATATGCAATTAGCATACCTTGCAGAACTAGAGAAAACATTCCTAAAATTCATTTCGAACTAGAAGAGATCTAAAATGGCAAAAATAATTTTGAGAAATAAAGGAGACAGGAGACATCAAAATCCCTGACTTAAAATTATTGTACAAAATTAGTGTGATAAAATAAGCATGGTATTAGCAAAAAATAGACCTGAAGATCCATGGAACAGATTAGAAGACACAGACACAACTACAAAAATGCCCAGCTACTTTATCTTTGACAAAGGGACCAAATATGTTCACTGTTAAAAAATAGCGTCCTTTTAACTATATTACACCTTTCCATTTGTATTTCTTCTTTTCACTTATATTAGGGAGACTACATAATATTTACACATGTAGGTCTGGTTTATTTCACTTGTGAGTATATGTTCAAGATACACCCACTTATATATGAAGCCTTAGCTATCCAGCAGAAAAGTCTAACCACAAGGTATAAAAACAAAAGCCATATTAATATGCTAAGTTGTAAAAGACTCAAGTCAACAGATTCTGATAATGCCATATGAGCTGATAATCCACTGCTGTTTTGGACTATTGGACTATATATATACATAGCTAATTTCTCTTAGTGCAATGAAAAGATAGATCTGTACTCATGATGCTTAGGCAAGAAATCATGTCTGCACCTTGTACCCTGAACAACTATGATGAAGACAACAATATCAATGTATTAGTTATTGTAAAAAATTTTTAAAAATTAAAATTCAAGAAAAGATAGTGTCCTCAACAAATGGTGCTAGAAAAACTGGCTTTCCACATACTGAAAACTAAATCTATGCCCATGTCTATTACCTTGCATTAAACTAAAGTCAAAGTGGATCAAAGATCTAAATAGTAAAACAGAAACATAAGTTTCCTATACAACTGTGCTGCCTATAACAAAGTAGGTAGACATCTGAAAACGTAAGCAGAGACTTCATGAACAAAACTCAAATTGCATGGAAAAATGCTCCCAAGAATCAACAATAAGGATCTCTTCTTAAAAAACTTTTTCACCCTGAAAAAAAAACTCACAAAATGAAAGACAATCCACAGAATGAAAAAAAAAAAATGCCAACAGTCCCTCAAACAGAGGACTTCTATCTAGAGCACATAAGGAATTTTAAAAAGTCAGACTTCCCCCCAATTTAAAGACCCAATCCAAAATTGGCATCTGAGATGAGTAGCACTTCTCAGATAAAGAAATATAAATTACAAATAAATACACAAAAATGTTCAACATCATTGGTCATTCTAGAAATGCAATTTAAAGTAATGCTGAAATTCCATCTCACCCCAGAAAAAATAACTATCATCAAGAAATAAATCAACAACAAATGATGGCAAAACCATAGGGGAAAAAAGAACCTTTCTTCTCTATTGATGAGAATGTAAATCTGTGTAACCACTGTAGCACTGTAGAAATCAGTGTGGAGATTACTCAAAAAATTGGAATTAGTGGTTCCATTCCATTCAGCTGGTCCCCTTCTGAGTATCTTCCTAGATGAATTAAAAGTATCATACCACAACAAAATATATGCCCTCATGTTTATAGCAGCACAATTTATAATAGCCATATCTTGAAAATAACCAAATGCTCATCAACTGAGGAATAGATTTTTTAAAAGTCATGGTATTTTACACAATGGAGTACTACTCAGATATAAAGAAGGATAAACTTGAAACTATGGGTCCCAGCAGGATGGCTTCGTGGTCTAAAGCGCCTGCTTGGGAAAGCTTGGGCGGCTTCAGGACCGCAGTTCAATCCCCGGCACCACATGCTGCACCAGCCCTGCCCTCGGGGCGAGCTGAGCCGGCAATAAAAATGAGTGAATAAACAAAGGTTCTGAAACAAGAAAAAATAAATAAATAAATAAACAAATAAATAAATAAATAAATAAATAAATAAAAAACTTGAAACTCTGCAACTAGAGACTATACTCATAAGTGATAGTCTCTTATGTCTAAATATCTTATTGTCTCCCTGGTGTAAGAAGCTGAGAAAGTAAGTAGGATACAGAATGCACAGTAGATATTGGGAAATATAAAGAATCTGTTCAAAAGGACAGAGAAACTAGGATAGGGGAGAAAAGAAGGAAAGGAAAAGGAAATTTAAGTATATACAGTAATATACTTACATATTATTTAAGATAACCATACTACTAATATCTATTAGTTCATTGAAAAGAAAGCTTTGTATTTATATCATTTGCTCAGTGTTTCATGTCTGTATCTTATAATCTGAGCAAGTAAAGATACAAAATGTACAATAAATATAATGAATAGGGAAAAAGCTGCTGAAAAGACAAACTGGGACAGAAGAAGGAGGAAGGGCAGAAAGGAAGAAGAAAATAAGTATGTTCATACACAAGATAGTTACAACCATACAGCCAGTTTCTCTTAGTTCACTGAAAAGAAACTTTTATGCTCATATTATATGCATATATTATATGCTTATATCTTGCACTCGACATAGATACTACAAAGACAATAACACACAATGTATCAACTATAGGAACTGTCCTACTAACCTGTTTTGAAACTTGGTTTCATTGCTATATTTATCTTTTTTCTCTATGAAATAAAAAATAAGCACTTTACTAACCGTTGTTACACTCCTATCATTTTGCTTTGAAATTTCATATTATCATTTTCCATGTTTTATCTTTTTAAAATAAAAGCAAATAAATAAACTTTATAAAATAGAAAAATCCCATCAAATGTTAAGAAAAATAATACACCTACACTTGTTTCAAGACTTTTAATGGGAGATTTAGAGAGATTTATGAAGAATAGGGTAGGGCCTGTGTTTATCAAGTACCTTTTATATGCTGTTGATAACAGACAACAAAGGAGACAGAAGGAAAGCTGCCTACCACAGAGTCAGTGTAAGCTTATGAGTGTGGATTCGTATGCATATGCATGTGTGTTATCCCTTTTCCCAAGCTTATAATCTGTAAGAAAAAATCAGACATGTTCACTAACAATGGCACTGTAAAACAGACGGCAATAAGATTTATACTAAACCCAAAGTGACTTGAGAACTTAGAAGAAGGTGTGCTTACTCCTGAGATTTCCCAGCAAAGTTAATAGGCAAGCCTTGAAGAATGGATCACATTTTAATGAAAATGAGAAACAAGAAAAGCACTTCATAAGAAAGGAACTACTGGAGCCAAAGTATCCACGTAGGAAGGAAATACATAGAAACACCAGGGAATCCGATTTGACAAGAGCATGGGCCTAAAGGGAAACAGAGACTGGAAAGCTGGACAGGTTGGATAGAAGTCATATCATGGAAAGCTTTAATACTTTGCTCAAACATCTAGATTACTCAGAAAACCAAAGAGAACAATTTTAGTGATATAAACAAATTATCATCCCAGTTCATTCTTAAACTGCAAGCTGTAAGAACAAATGCAAAGGGAACTAGAAATAATGTCTTAGAAAAACAAACCAGTATGTTTCTAACTTCAATGGTCCCCATATTGACAGGCAGCCTGACTGACTCAGATCTGGTGTCTTCTCTAGTATAGAAGAAGATTATAGAGCCGGGCATGGTGGTGCATGCATGTAATCCCAGCACTCGAGAGGCTGAGGCAGGAGGATCAGTGTGAGTTCGAGACCAGCCTGGGCTACAAAAGTGAGCTCAAGGCCCGTCTGAACCGAATAGTGAGACCCTGTCTCAAAAAGACAAAAAAAAGAAGAAGAAGATTATAGTGGTGACAAGGCTTGTGCCCTTTGGTACTATAGTAGGAAAGGAAGTTGAAAGTTCTCCCCTTTTCATACCCTAATAGAATATAGCAAAAGAGAAAACAAACAAATGGGAAAGCAAGCAGTGAGACTTCATAAGGCTTTACAATTCCCATTCAAACTAAAGTCCTGGGACTAGGGAAGGCAGACACAGAGAAGATCAGCAAGGTCGTCTCTGTGTATACATGGGGTAGGTAGCTTTCCTGATACAGGTGGGAGAAAAACCCTGACACAGGCATGCTACATCCTTGTCAGAAGCTAAACAGAGGACCTAAGACCTCTGCAACCCAAGAAAAGGTCATTATCATAAAAGGCCCACAGGCCCTGACTGAGGGAAGGAAACAAAGTTCAATGTCAGCAGTGTCTATGTGGGAACTAGGAGAATTTCAGCAGCACCAGTAAAAACCAGCAAGCCAGGACTGATCAGGCAAGATGCCTCACAGTCAAGACCAGTGAGGCCAGAAAACATAGGGAGCTATTAGCAACCAATATGAAGATAAAGAATTCTCTCCATCTCCACCCCTGCACATGCAACATACAAGTAAAAACCATGGTGTACACACACACACACACACACACACACACACACTACACTGAGTATTTTACCCAATTTTTATACTTATGACAGTAAAAGACACATTGTTACTTATCCACTTTGTAATACTTGTTCTATTTTCAAACACACACCCAATCATTCTTGTCACTTTCTGAAAGAGCTGTTGGAGTGCTTTCACATCATTATCTTTGGTTGTACTGTCCTGGTGCCTTCCACATCCCAAACCAATCCAAAATATTTACATCTCATGTCATTTTGATTTTGGGGGAGGGCCAAAAACTTCATGTTGCCAGATGCAAGCCCATAATGTAATGTCTCTATGGGCCTAAATTTCCATGGAATGCCACTGGGCACCAACAGTGACCATTTTTGTTGTTTGTTGTTGTTGTTATCACACTTCCTTAAAACATTCATGCAACTGGACTTCCAAAACTGTTTCAGAAAGTGACAAAATGAGACTATTTTTGCCCACCAGAGAGAAAATATTTGAGCAGTAGATTTTCAAACTTACTCCACAATTATGTTCCCCAGCCAGAGTAAAATACCTCTACTTTCCTGGTCCTAGACCAGCTGGCTATCATCTATGCTCAAGGATCCTAAGTGGCCTTAGAAGTGATCTCTTTTCTTTTGCTCCTGAATCCAATGCCTTTTGTACAGAGCAGCCTAGATCATTATATCCTACAGTGCCGAGCTAATTTCAAATCAAGTAAGTACAGAATTCTTTTTTTCATACAGGCTAAATTTTTTTTTGTTTTGTGTTTTTCCCTAATGAGAAATTTTTCAGGAACATAAGGATAATTAAGACAGTGTTGATAAGAGAAGGCCCTTTCAGCCTCTGTTGACACATGCCTGGATCATGGCATTCTCCTCAGTAGACACCACTGTGCCAAAGTCCAAGCAAGCTCCCACAGGGCCAGCACACCCTGACTCTGATCTCTTTTCCCATCCCACCAGACTCCTCTGCCCTGGTCCACACACACCAGACAAACCACACTGCTCTTGCTTCTGGGGGTAGCCCTGTGCAGACCTTCCCATTTGTTCCACCATTATATTGCCTTCCAAAAGCTGACTTTCTCCAAGTCCCATTCTAAATGTCACGTCCCAAGAGACAACTTTCCTACTTTTTGCAACAAACAGAATATCATTTGTAGTGTCTTGAATTTCATCTTTACTCTTAACTACTAATCATACATTTATTTTATTGTCTCTTTTTCCCACCAGCTATATGTAAAGCCATATCTATTTTATATTTCAAATTATTAAGCAGAACTTCCTATGTAATCAAACTGTCATTCAATAGATATTTGCTTAATAAATTAATTAGGGAATGAGGGATCACCAGTACCAAAACCAAGTAAGGGTTCTAAGGGAAAAACCTCAGTTCCATTTGCTTTCACTACAAATATTACAGACAAAACCTTAAATGACCTTCCAGTAAGAAAAAGGTCTACTGATAACTTAAAGTGCACCTAAAGCTAGTCTGTAGGCATCAGACTCAAATCTGAGGCAGTGACAATGAGAAGATACAGAAAAGACAGAGGTTGTGAAACCATTTTTCTACACTGATTTTATTCCCATGATGTTAATGGTGATTTTTTTTTGTCTGAGTTATTGAAGACTGGTGCAAAAGAGAGTGGTTTCTGGCTTGCCTCCATTAATTTTAATCATTACCGATGTTTTTGGCTGGTCCAGGCAGTTAGTAAGCAAGGTATATATCATGAAGCACAGCACAAGCATAAATATTACAGGCTGCAAGAGAAATGAAATAGGAATAACTCAAGTTGATTTTATAGCCCCAAAAAAGAGAAGGCTGAAAGGGCCTTCTCTTATCAACACTGTCTTAATTATATTCTTGACAAATTTCTCATCAGGGAAAAAACACAAAACAAAACAAAACTTTAGCCTGTATGAAAAAAAGAATTCTGTACCTACTTGATTTGAAAGTTATAGCAAAATTACCTCAGCAGCGTAGGATACAATGAGTGGTTCAGTAATTCTATTGGCTTTGCTTCTGCATACCTGGCTGCGGTTTCAGGCTTCCTATCTGATTCATGCAACAATTTTCATCAAGAAATAACCCTGTACTACCTGAGGAAAACAGGGCTCTCTTTGAAATCTAGTTTCCCATTTGAAAAAACATCAGTGGTTAGTAGTCTTTCTCCCTTAACAAAGACAAAGACTTTGCAGTGGAAATTTTCTACTAATTCAGTGAGTACATATTGGCATCAGCTTCTCCCAAAAAAAATTCATAAAGAAGTGAGTCACCTTTATTTCCACTCTATTAACTCACTCCACGATGAGATTCTGGGCATGCTGTACCTTTCACTTTTCTATAATTCTGCCAATGTGGCATTCCAAGAGCAAATAATAATAATAATAATAATAATAATAATAATAATAATAATAATAACTACAGTATGCCAGCAGCCCTGGGAGCCAAACAGCAATGGTAACAGAAACAAATCAAAACAGGGTGGGGCAGTGCATGAAATGCTCCATGAAAACAAAAACACTTCTCATACTTCAACTTTAAAGAAGCATTATTAGAGGTATACAAGGAAAGCAATAATACAAATGTGTTAGGCAATCATTCATTTATGTACACAGCCATTTGCAAGCCATCTATCCAGTTCTAGCCATTATGGGGCAGTCGGGACTATCTTAGAATTACAGAGGCAGAAGCATCCTACATCTCCACTCACAGCATCATGGTTCAGATCTGAAATGTGCCCTAATGCCAAGTGCTAAAGACATGGTCTCCAACTGGGGTGCCACTGGGTACTGGTAAAAAAAAAAAAAAAAAAAACCTTTAGAAAGTATGGTCCGCTTCAAGAAAGTATTGTTGTGCAAGATGTGTATTTCACGTGCCCCTCCCTTCTGGCTTTTGGTCTCTGTCTTTCCTGGCCACCAGGATGTGATCAGCTCTTCTCTACAATATAATGGGATTATACAGTCTGCCTCACCAGACACCCCAAGCCTACAGAGTCAAGTGACCATGAACTAAAACCATAAGCCAAAACCAACCTTTGATCCTCCTTAGTTGTTTCTGTCAGTAGTTTTATCACGATGACAGAAAGACAGCTAACACACATGCTTCCAGAGTGTCAAATGCTGTGCACCAACTGCCATTCTTCTGCAGCATTTGATGGATGGACACGTACACCTCAATATTTTTGAAAACAGAACACTTTTCTACTCAACTGCCTTCATTACTCATAAAGTAAGTGATACTTTGTATTAAGAAATGAAAATAGTACTACAGAAAATAGTACTACAGAAAATAGTACTACAGCCTTCATTACTCATAAAGTAAGTGATACTTTGTATTAAGAAATGAAAATAGTACTACAGAATAATGTATATCAATTAAATCGGATACTTACATCTATAACATATCGCCATTATTTTTCTCCTTTTGGGGGACAGTAAATCTTCTCCACAGATTCACACTGGCTAAACTATCCACTTATAGTTAAGAGTAATATGTAGATTGATTTATCAAAAGCAGTATAAACTATCAGTTGAGTTGGGTCTAGATCTGATCTCTATATTCTGCCCTATCAAAAAGCACAAAATACTGAAAGGAAGACAGGACACATCCATAGTAAGGTTCTAATGTGACAAAGCTCCTCAGGGAGGCACAGCGTACTAGCAGTTCTGGGGAGGCAGAGCTCCTTTGGAGTGGGAAAAGTAAAGAAGGCTCAGGGGATTGTGTTTTTATTAAACTTGAAGACTAGAAGTTATACAGACAGATAAGAAAGAAGAAGAAGAACTTTCCTAGAACAGAAAACTACAAGTAAAAGCAAAGTAGCTACAGGCTTGTTACTTGTGTATGTTTTAAATGCTGCCTGTGACAATGCCCATTCTATAAATGTGACCCTTGCAAGCTAGGTGCCTTCAACCACAAGCTGCATATGGGACATACCTAGTCTGGAGTCAGAACACGTGCAGATAGCTATCTAGCTAGGGAGATAAGAAGGGACTATTAGGACACAGTTTTAACAACAGAAAGGATTTTGAAGAACAAAAAAAGAAAGAAAAAATAAAAGATTGGGTGATATTTTGTCAGCAGAGATTAATATTATTAATTATTATTTTAATGTATTTTGTACAGGGTGTCACTATGCAGCTCGAACTCATAATAATCCTCCTGCTTTTTAGCCTCCTCAGCGCTGGAATTATAGGTATGTGCCACCATGCCTGGACATGGTGTGCAGCACAGCATGCCGTGGGGGGTAGGGGGCGCACAGGCTCAGCATGTGCTGCAAGTAATGAAACTCAGTCCCTGCTCTTGCCAAAGCAGGAACTTAATCCACTGAACTATCTCACCGACTCTCAAGTATAGACTTGATAAAAACATACTTGGTCCAGAAATTTTTTTAAAAAGTTTACAGACATGAACAGCTTAGTAACTTTCAGTATTTGAAAATCATGTATTGTCCTAGTTTAATGGCAATAAATTGCTACCCAACCTCACTTAAAATTATTCAGAATAGAAGAGGAATCTGTTAGAATTTCAGAACTAGCAATAGCATTGAAAAGTATAGATTAACTTCTTATTTTGTAGAAGCAGAAATTGAAGTCTACAAAGAAACAGTAAGTTTTCAGAGTAACAAATATCTAGACAAAAATTTAGGACTCAAACTTAGATCTCCAGCTGCCTATCTACTTTCTTATTGTCTGTGGGAAAGGACATTGCTTCTCCTTAAGAAAAATGGGGAGCATTTCATTCCAGTTCCCTTCCCTCTCCTTTGTCATGTTCCTCCAAACAAGTTTCTGAGGACAATGAGCACCTCTCACTGACACTTGCCTTCTTTAGCATCACATAAATCTCCTATTTCCTTAGAAAGACATAAAGAATTTCACCACAAAGTATTAGCTGTTCTCCTTCTAGATTGTCAAGGGGAATAAAAACACAGTAATAGATGAATAAGATCATAAAAGATTTTCTGTTCTCTGGCATCTTCAGGACAAGTCGGAGAAATGCTATTATATAATAGCTCTGACTTCTAGAATGCAACCTCCAACACCCATGGGAGAAAGACATGAGATTATTTTGTTTTATTAGAAAGCACCTGCTATATTCCATTGCATCCATGTAGCCAATGGGAACTTTAACAATCATCTTGTCCAAGGATTTGTGGCTTGATAAACAGACAAATACTATTATCTTCATATAAAATGGGTGAACTGAGTATGATCCTTGTATTTTGAATGTCAGCCCGTCATGAATCCCTCATAATGACATGAAAATAGAGGGACCACAATAGGTAACTATTGATCACTAACCATTTCATGGCCAGCATAGCTCCTACAATTCCCATCAATCTATTTTCTTTTCTTACTGATTTTTTAAAGAGTATAAAATTTTTAGAGAAAGAAAAACATTAGAAACAATACAAAATTTCATTTAAAAAAATAACAGGAATTTGACAGTAGTTCTATTGCATAATGTTATTTTCAAAGTAGTTGTTTAGGTAAGCAAATGCTAACCAACAAATTGATAAAAAAAAATTAAAGTTATAAGAAATTAAAATGAAGAAAATCAAATAAATAAAATGTAAGCACTAATAGGTATTTTCAATAGACAAGCAGAAATCAATAGTATAACTATCCAAGTGATCTTAATATATACACAAATATTTTCCCTTTTTTTTTCCTGTGTAGTTTACTGGTTAAGACCATGTGCTTGGCATGCAAAAACTTGATTTCCTTGAGTGAACAATTTATTCTTTAATCTTCTCTCCATAGGTAACTCTCCTCTATTCCTCTGTAGGCACAACTACAGAGGCCTATTGCTGTTTAAGGTATCAATTTGTGTCTGTGAATTACTGCATGTTTCCTTGTCTGGTTCTCATAACTATATGAGGCAGGCACATTCACAAACTAGGTATCACAATTTGAAAAAGGTTAAGAAACATACAGTTTTTCACTGATAAAGTCAGAAGCCAAATGAGGTAAGTCTGTCTGCTGCCAGATCTTGTGATTTTAAGCATGCCATCTTACCCTCATCCCAGTCCAGAAGTAGACAAAACATTATCTGGATGGAATATACTCAGATGCTAGAATACTGATATGAGAAAGTAGACAACAGGACAAGGGTTTTGGATGCCCATGTTTGATCCCTTCCTATTGCCAAAGCTGTAATTTAAAACTTTCAGTTTGGGTAAAAGAACAGCTTTTCTAGCCTCTAGACCTGACCTCCATGAAGTGATCCTGTGTCCATTCATCAAAATCCCAGCTAGTTCTACAGATTAAGTCCTAAAGTGGGAATATCCATAACCACATCACACCTTCACAATGAATGAAGAACAAGTGAGGAAGTCTTAAGGAAAGCCCGTTCATTTACTCCAAGAGCTGACTCTAACTCACCCTCTTCTGAGCCACTGTTAATTGCATTTCCAGTTGGTCCAAAGGTCTTGTCTATATTGTTCATCTATCTTGTATGAGAGCTTAAAAACATGATGACTAAGTTTTCCACATAGCTCCTTAATGTCCTTTGCAATTTTATCATCTAAGGAATTTGAAGTGATTATATACACTTTAAATAGAATCCAAATAAACTAAATCTCTTTCCCTACCTTAACTCAACTGTGGCATCCTTAAGGAGTATCAGGCTGGTAACACTCTATAGCTGTATAAAAGTTCTGACAGTCATATAGCACTTAGCATTTGCTGGTCTAAGGATTTGTCCTATAGCAAAGCCTTCTCACAGTAAGGAACATGTAAGGAATATTATCTGGAAACACCATAAAACATTTGAGCCAAAGCCTACATAACTCAACTTTACTTGCTTCACACACAGGAAGTGTTTAATAAATAATTAGTAAATTTATATTTTACTCAATTTTAAGAACAAATAAAAGAGTATACAATGGAAAAGGTGTTAGGAAATGTACTAAAAGTTTGTTTTGCTTTAAACTGTTGCCAATAAAAGAATGTGAATTCTTAAGAAGACAAACAACCAAAAATGTCTTAGTTCCATCAAAGAGCTTGCTGCATGATTTCTTTTATTAGACAATTTGTCAAAAACTAAAGTGCAAGTTAAAGTGTATTAAATTTAAAATTTTGGGAGCTAAGAAAGTGTCTAAATAATAGAGCACGTGCATGACATGGGGCAAGACCTGTGGTTTTAACTCCAGCATGATAAACTGGGGCTATGGGCTCC